>JANEYF010005692.1:0-42240 GCA_029963845.1 Rhamnusium bicolor | reverse complement strand
TATTATTATTTCCAAGTGTAAATGATAGATAACTCATCAAGATGGATTAATGGAAAAACAATCAGCAATTACTATTGATTATTCCATTTCTTATAAATCTACTGTCGCCTAATTTTGTCAAACTAGTCAACATTATACGTACTTCCTACTTAGTGTAACAGAAAAATACAAATTATACACCACAAATTACACAGTACAACTGTCATAAAATCAATTCATCCACTGAATACTAATATAATGTACTAATTAAATATTTGTAGAAATTATTTTTAAAAAGGTTTTCTTCATCATTTGATATATCTATAAATGTATTGGAACAAATAATATCTTGATACATATATGAAAAGTGGTTGGTATATTTAATTATTATTTCGTGAGTTATGACTGTGAGCTCAAGCGTTGCGAACCAATAAACCTTGCGTCTGTATACATATGTAAAACTAGTAAGAATGAATATAATGATGGTAAATTAAGAATAGATAAATTTACGAAAAGTTGCAGGAAGTGTGTGAATGTATTCCAAACCTGATGTTTTGTGAATACGTTATTGATATGTGCCGAGTGGCCGCAGTAAATAATACTGACGTGATTTTCCACAAAATACCAAAACACCACATACTGCACTCAACGCAGGTTTCGCCAACCAAGCTGGCATCACCTGGAGATGGTTAAAAGTCTTAACACGATTTCTTATGCTAATAATGTATCCTATTTATACCTAAATTATTGTCACAGTTCGGTAAACCGTGATTCACTAACCAATAGAGTGGACTATTTGAGATTGGCCGTCTATCACTATTCATACTACCTTCACAATTTGTGATTTCCAAGCTTTCAAATCCATCCAGCTGTCTAGTATTTATTACATTCCTAATTAATCTTAAATTGCCAATATCTATTTTATGGTTATTCTCAAACGAATGTTGGGCAATACTAGACTTATCTGTTCTACCATATTTGAGATGAGCCATATGCACCTTGAATCTAGTTTGAATTGATGGTCTAGTTTGCCCAACATACTTTTGGTTACAGTCGTTCCAGCTAATTTGGTAAATCGTTTGTTTCAATTTTCTCTTTTGGATTGCCCAAAAGCTGTTGTAGTTTATTTCTCGATGAATGAACCACCGTCATATCTATATCTTTAAAAATCTTACCAACACATCTGATGAATCGAGGATCGTATGGAATCGATACAAATTTAAAATTTTCTGGTTCATTTTAAAGGATCGAGGAATTAATAATTAGAAATAGTGAAAATAAGTTAGATTTTGACACATACAGACAGGATAGTTTATCCCCTATTAAACTTCCCCCTCAATAAGAAGAGTTTTGAAAAAAGAAAAGGCATTGATTAAGGATGTAGCTGTGAGTAACGGATATTCTGTAAATTTAACTGATAAGATAATTAGGAAACGAAAATTTAAACGTTTCAAAATTCCTCGATCTTTCAAAATGAAAGAAAAATCCGAAATTTGTATCGATTCCATAAGATCCTCTATTCTTTCAGGGTATTGGTAAGATCTTTAAAGATATAGGTATGACAGTGGTTCATTCATCTGACTGCAACAACTTTTGGGCAATTTAAAAGACTTGAAACGAACGAAAAGTCGGGGATTTACGAAAGTAGCAGTAAGGACTGTAATCAAAAGTATGTTGGACAAACTGGGCGTTCAATTCAAACTACTAGATCCAAGGAACATATGGCTCGTCTCGAATATGATAGAACAGATGTCTATTGTTGCTCAATTTGTGGTATTTCTGTCTAATTTGCACACCTCGTCTATTGTTCATTTTACTACTCCAAGGAGTAGAACAGAGCCGGGACGGCAAGCATGTTAGTAGCAGCATAGACTAAATAAATATACATAGATAGTTACTCCTTACGTAAATATTTACTGCTCAAAAATCTGGACTCATATCGTTGTGATCAGTGCCTATATAGGATTCTGTTGGATTTGAAACTATAAATACGTTAACATTGACCATTTGTGCGCATTTACTATTTCAAAATCAACACTATCCTAAACAGACGTTGCTCCTGTTGATATGAAAATTTTTGCATCTAGATTTTTGAGCAGTAGATATTTACATAAGAAAGAATTATCTATGTATATTTAATCTATGGTAGCCAACATCTTGTTCCCCGTTTGGATCATCAAATGTTTCGAAGTCGGTGTCTATACCTGCCGCGGAAAGGATCCTTTATTTGATTTACATCCTGGATATGCCTTTGTTGCATAGCCAGGTATAGGTCTCTCTGGCACCCAGATGTCTTAGGATGCTTCCGTCTGCGAGCTGGGCATCTTCAGAGAATTCTCCGAATATTGCAGAGAATTCTGTGTAATACAGCGGTCTATCAGCAGGCTGTCCTTGTAATCTGCCATGCCTTTCTTGGCACCACGCTGTACCTGTATCTGGTGGAAGGATCAACAGACTTCACTGTCCTAACATACAAGATACGTGTAAATATCTTGTAGCAGTAGTTAAGGCCTATAATTCTTTAGGTCGAAATATCCCCCTTTTGGGGATAAGCACAGTACGTTCCTCGACGAACCAGTCTGAAATCTCCTCGTTTAACCCTGAGTTGAAAACTCACATCAGACGGCGGTGAGTGGAAGAAAATTTCTTCCATCACCAGTGGTTAATGCCGTCTGGGCCTGGGGCAGCGAAGTTCTTGGTCATAAGTGCATGTTGGACTTCCTTCGTACTGACTGCCCGGCACACTTTCTCTGGCTCTTTAAGATCTGCAGCCAAGAGCCTCATAGTGTGCTATTGTTGGAGTGTCGCTCTTGAATATACGCATCGAGTCGTTTCGTAGATTCCCCTCCAGAAGGTTTCGACGTCTTCTACAGTCGGAGCATTATTGACAAATCGCTGTGGCTCCTGAAAGAGGTGGGAGGGATTCGTATGGAATAACGTGTTTTGCTCCATACTCCTCACCCATTTCTACAACGTTTTCTTTATGGCCATGATCGTTTGGATGCTATCTAGATAGTGTTACTTGGTGGGATACTGTTTAATTTAGAGTGTGGTGTTGACGTCTTATTCTGGTTGCTATGTGTCGGATTCTGGGAGTTAACACTCCGCTTATCATGTATTTCACCACGTTCTGCATCCGAGAAGTGTGTTATCTGGCCGACTGCATCTTGCCCTCTACTTTTTATATACGCTACTATATTATTAGTATTGTTGTTATTATTTTTGTTTTACGCAATGCTGGACAGTCCACCCTTAGTCTCAGAACCTCATGGGAGTCGCGCCAGTAAATCACCTACAGCCACCTCTCCATTCCGCAGGGTTATTGGCTATAGATTATAAAATTATGTGTCCTAAGCAGACGGAGAACCTAAAAGCACCACCTTCTGCATTTGGCCTGCCAGCCATTCAGCTGATTTTTGGCAAGCCGGTAAGGTATTCAATTTTGAAGTCAACATTGGCTTTATTTCCGAATACACAATTATTAAAACGACCATTTTTTTCAGTTTTCCCGACGTTGGATAGTCCTCGCAAAGCTCCGATTCACATGGGAATTGCGCCATCATTTTGCCTACAGCCACTTCTCACATCTCGTAGGGTCAGTGACTGTAGATTCCAGAGTTGTGTTCTAAGCAGGAGAAGAGGGACTAGTATGGCTGACCTTGGCAAGCTAGTATGGTCTTCAGTTCTGAGAACACCCTCCGAATACTCCGATTATGATAATCGTTTTAGTATTAATTTGCTTTTAAGAAACAATTTGTATTGTTCCAAGAAAAAGCTTTATAGAAAATATTGCTTTAATACAGCACCTCATAGATGGCGCAGATTTATGCTGTGTGAAATTAAATTTTCTTGGGTTCATTTTTAATTTATTTTGTTCCTTGCAGTAGATTTTGTGCTATTTATTCATTGTCAAACGCAAGGCTCAAAGTGCAAAATCTATAGTAATAATCTATAAATAAATCTATAAAGAAATTATAACTTGTATCACCACTAATTTTTTTCGAAAACAGTTATTTCAACAAAAAATTACTGTTACATTTTTTTGCATAATGCTATTCGGTTCAATTAATTAAAATAAATATACCGAAATAGAAATATCGATTCAATTCATTTGAATAAACTTTTTTTGCTTACTGCGGCTTCTCGTTACTTAAATTGATTTGTCATCCTAAAAGTCTTAAGAATGATCAGATTATCCGCGCTAAATATAGTAGAGATACTATTAATTATTTTTTTTTATTATTACTAGACGTAAATATTGTTATCGTGTATTCATGTGACCAGACTTTATTTGATGTATCAAAATCCGTAGCTTGCTTGTTATTTTATTTTCATACTGTGTGAAAATAAAAATACAAATAGAATGAACAATTCGATACATACATGAGTGTTTAAATCAGGAGTTACCTACAAGATTAATATTTAAGAGTATTAAAATTGCTGTGTGGTGAGTAAAAATCTTATCAGCTTGTACATTACAAATTATAATTTTTCTTTCACGTTTGTGATTGTCAAATTTGATTTAACTGTTGATAAAACTTTTGCTTTCCATGGTGTCGTGTTACTGTCTCGTTGTATATGACCTGTCATGATTGATAAGAAATAACAGAAAATAGAACGACAAATAGAAGATTTAATCATAAATTCCTATTTATTTAATTGAAACTTGTGGTTTGTATATAAAAATTATACGAACACAATTTTATTTACCAGTCATCATCATTATCATTCATATATTTGTTCAGATGTGTGTGGGAAAAGGTTCTAAAACGACACTTTCCTTATCTTATACAATCTTTCCTGCAAAAATAATATATTTAACATGTTTTATATGTTTAACTGTTTTAATTTTACATAGGTTTGTCGTTCAAGTTAAATGAAAGCTCTTTTTTTAAAAAAAGAAAAATCTTGTTAAAAATAAAATTGTCGTTCCTTAAAATGCCAAGTTTTTCTCTATGATGGGTAATCTGAGAGAACTTTACAAGAGGTCTTTTCAAAACAATTACATATCCTTGACATTAATTTATATTTGCAATAGTCATTGACTCACTGCAAAATTTGTTTGGACCTTCATGAGGTGTCCCTCCTCTGCACTGGTTTCATTCATATTCAATATAGGTTTGCCTTGGTCGTTCTGAATCTTGTATACATAGTTTCCGATTTCCACATTTAACCGTGTTTGTGAGAAACGTATCACTTAAATAGACACACAGATATAGGCTCAGATAAATGCACAGATATCATGCTCATTTGGATGAAAATTGAAGTGTCAAGATTGAACTCGGCTGCCATATTGGAATTGTTCTTCAATTTTCGATGTAGGCGTGTGATACCTTATATATTAAAGATCTACTATTCAATAGTAACTTACCAAAATTTCATGTTAATCCCGTGACGTATAAACAAAGTGCCGGAATTATAAATCTCACCTATGTTCTTATCTGCTTTCACGGATTTTGCGATGGGAATAGGGGAGAAAGGACACCAAATAATGTACGAATAACAAACTAAATTAAAAACAATTAAAAATCAATGAGATTTGAGTAACACACTTTTATTTGCAAAATGTACATAAATACTCAAAATTAACAAAGAAGATATGAAGGAGCATTATTTAAGTAGCTTCTCAAAATGACTCGCATTTTATTCTTGGCAATAATGAACCCTTTTTAAAAATACTTCATGTATATGGCTCCGTGGTCTAGAGGTAACGTACTTGCCTCGAAACTTCGGGGTCCCGGGTTCGATTCCCGGTCGAGGAACTGGGATTTTTCTGTGAGAGAGAATAATCGTAGTATACTCGGATATTGGGTGTGTGTCCATTGTCTCTAAATGTGTAGCCCTCTCCTACACAAGGTCATTCCAGACCTTCAGGGATAAAGGGGGTTGTAATTTCATGTGGTGTTATTATTATTATTATTATTATAGCACTACTCCATCACCTTTATGAACGTATCCGTAGTAGCTTCTTTCAGTTCAAATATTCTGGGTGGAACACGATACAATTTGAATTTTATAAAGCCTCAATAAAAACAGTCTAATGGGGATAAGTCAGGATATCGTGCTAGCCATAAAATTGGACCTCGACGATCTGGAAATACATCTTGTATTCATCCCGGTGCTATTAAACTATTTTTCAATTATTGGTTATTTCCCTCTTAAAGAAGTTGCCTTTACGAGGGCCCGTTAAGTCCTCTGTAATAAACACAGGCCCCATAATGTGCCTCCCAAAATACCCGCCCAGACATTTAATTTTTGGGAGAACTGGGTATGATGCTCACGAAATACGTGAGGATTTCCATTACTCCAATGACGTAGCTTCTGATTAATTAGTTTTCCGTTTAACAAAAATTTTGCCTCAACGCTAAAACAGATGCTTCTTAAATAGTGCGCATCTTTTCCGGCTATATTTCAACCGTTACGTAAAATTCATTCTTATGACAGGACCTCCAGGTAAGAGTCGTTCAACAGTTTAAATTTATAAGGAAAAAATTTTCTTTTTTTCAAGGTTCTCTGCATCGATGTTTTGTTACAAATACCTGCTATTGATTTGGTATTAGTTGCGGATTTTCTGTTATTTCTGCCACCACTTCGTTTCCCTTTGTCAGCAGCTATTGTCTTTGGCCTCCCTGTTTTTTGCCATTATTCGCGTTCCCTATATTTAAAAATTATTGAACTAATTTTGTCAAATATTGCAGTGATGATACGCCTATCGTGAAGACGTTCATTAAAAGTCCGTACGATTCTATGGAAGTTCCTACCCATTTCACTGAAAATGAAAATGCCTGCACCTTTTCTTCTAAATTATGCGGTATTATTTTATGCATCTTATGCTATAATTTGACGTGTCATGTTATGTCATCAAAAACGGGAAGTGTAAACAATGCAAAAAAAGGGAGAGCAAAACTGCTGACAAAGAAGACGAAATTGTGACCAAAATAACAGAAAACTAACAATTAAAGACCAAATCACTAGCAGGTATTTGAAATACTTTCAAGACATCAGTGCCGAAAAAAATAAAATGAAAGTAGATAAGGAGGTAGATGCGATTTAGAATTCCGCCATTTTGTTCGTACATTATTTGATTGACATGAAATTTTGATATGTTACTACTGAGGAGTAGGTCTTTAATATATGTTATCACACGCCTACATTGGACATTGAGGAACGAATCCAATATGGTAGCCGAGAGCAATCTTAACATTTCAGTTTTAAATTTTCACTCAAACGGTCGCAAATCTAACTGAGAATTTGACCTCAAAATTAAAAAAAAAAAAATTCAAGACTCAAAAATTAGAGAGGGAAACAACTATTTTTGTACCTTACTGTATATCAAACTATTCTAAAATCAAAGGGTTTCAGTCACTAATAAAATTCATTATTAATTATGGAAACTTTATTATATAATTATAATTAATTTAAAATTTAACAACAGCCTTACCAAAATTTCCACCCTTTAACATATCAACAAAAGCATTAAACATGTTTTCAAATCCTTCAGTTACAGTTTCTCGGTAATTTAGTTTACCTTCTTCAATCCATTTTTTATTTTGGAGAATACCCTCTAACCATCTGTCAGTCCATCTCGTTACGTGAAAACCTTCCATTTTTAGTTCCTTCATAATCATTGAAAATTGAACCAGTGATGCTGAAAAATGGAAACAAAATTAAAGTTTTAGATTTATCATTTATTATAAATGAAATCATTAAAAAAATTATCTCATTTTTTATCTACACAGTCTCACGTTGAATTAAATCAGTCAGGTAGTTTACTTATATAGAAACCAAGTTAAAAATATTTATTTACAATTGGATATATATATATATATATATATATATATATATATATATATATATATATATATATATATATATATATATATATATATATATATATATATATATATATATATATATATATATATATATATATATATATATATATATATATATATATATATATATATATATATATATATATATATATATATATATATATATATATATATATATATATATATATATATATATATATATATATATATATATATATATATATATATATATATATATATATATATATATATATATATATATATATATATATATATATATATATATATATATATATATATATATATATATATATATATATATATATATATATATATTTAAACGAAACAAAATGACAACAAGCAAACATTGCAGGGTAATTTCATACCTTTAGGGTCCTTTTCATTGTATCCTGAAATACCCCCACAGACAGAAATTCGACCAAAATGATTCATATGCTTTAAAATAGTACTACTAATTTCTCCTCCTACCTAAAATTAAAATAATATGATTGTATAACTGTAAAATTTGACACAAAATGGTTATGAAAATTTACAACAATTTTAAAAAAAGGTTTTCAATTAACCTAAGAGATTCTCTGAAATTTAAGAAACCTTAATTTGTTTGCATAAATATAATATAGAACTACAGTTTATAGTAGAGTCTAGACAACTTTTTGAGGATTTAATAATTAATTAATTTGCAGGAACCGGGTATTGAACCCATCACTTATTATGTCTAGATACTAACTAATTTTTAAGAAAATAAGAATTCGTTATGATGGTACACTTTTTCAAGTTAAAATGACGTATTACAATAATATAATGGAATATAGAAATAAAACTATTAACGAAAAGTAAAAAAGTTTATTTTCCCAGGTTTTTTTTTATTTCGAACGATTGCCCCATTTTATTAAACTCATTTATTTGCTTTTATTTACTTATTTTAATTATTTATGTTTACTTATTTTTATTTACTTATTTTTATTAATTTATTTTTATATATTTGTTTTTGCTAATTTATTTTTATTTATTTATTTTCTTTTACTTATTTTTATTTATTTATTTAACTACACTATTCCACAGGAACATAGTTACTATTAGTTACCAATTACGGAATAGGAACACAAACTATAAACAAATAGTGTAGCAAACATTTTCTGAAAGTTACTCAATGTTAGATAAATATTTGGAACAAATTTTTAAAATTGTATATAACATAATATAGAAACGATTGACAGACAAAAATAAAAGGAGTAAAAATAACAAAGAATTAATAACAGATTATAAACTCCCCACTAATTAAACTAGATTTATTAGGTAAATTGCTAATTGTTTACTTTTTAAAAATCTTGTACTTGATTTACTTTACAATTGAATATATCAATATTGTCTTTAACCTTTGTAATTAGAGCAAGCCTGAAACAGTGGCGATGCTTTTAGTGGGTTTGTTCAAGAAGTGGGTAGATGGAATGTTTCAGGAGAACGTGAAGCTAATCCTGATAGATTAAAGTCAAAGTGCTGGAGAATTGTCTTGCGCAGAGAAGTAATAGAGTGTATTGTTATTTTTTGCTTTAGTGACAAAATTATATAAATCTAATGGCAAGTCATGGGGAAAACCGATAGCTGGGTACATTCCATTATCCTTAAAGTACATATATTTGAGAAATTTACGTTGAATATTTTCGATACTGTCTGTATACATAAGTTGAACACCATACTTCGTATTCCAATCGCGACCTTATAAGTGCCTTATAAAGGAGTACCGCTGTTAGGGTCAGTAAAATCTTTACTACCTATTCTTTTTACAAACTTAAGATTAGTCGTAAGTAATAGGTTGCTATTAGCGTTACATTAACATTTAAATACAGTTTCTTATCAAATAAAATTCCAAGATCTTTTGTAAAGCAATGATGAGTCAAACACACTGTCTATTTGAAAAGCAGATATTAGAGGATTTAATTGCCTACTCAATGACACCATATTGCATTTCTTAATATTTATTAGATTATTGGCAATACGCCAATCATTAAATTGGTTTAAGAAGTCAATTTTAGAATAAAATTTAACATCGTCAGATATATTAGAAACTCGATATTGAGAGATGTTATGCCATCTAAACATATATCCAAGGATGGAACCTTGCTGAACTCCTGACAGTACTTCTGTATTGTCTGACATATACCCATGATGCTGCACGTATTGTATTATCTTGGAGAGGAAGATCTAAAGATATTTATGACATCTGTTGATATTCCATATTGATCTAATCGGTTTATTAAAATTTTATGGTCTAGGTGATAAAGGCTTTGGAGAAATGGTATAAAGAACATCAACTTGTCTTTGGTTATTTAGATGTCTGAGATATATTGCGTTATATAGACCAAATTAGTTTAGTTGATTTAGCATTCGTAAATTCATGTTGATTTACATCGATTATATTGTTTACATGATCATACATGTAACAGTGCAGAAGGATCTCCAAGATCTTACAAAAATTACATAAAATGGTAATAGGACGATAGTTGTAAACATCATCCTTACCTCCGTTTGTAATATCTTATTTAATATTTATATAAAAATCTAGGTACATATTTATTTTCAATTTATATCTATGTGTAAGATGACAATGAACTACATGTAATTAAATGAGGGGGAAAGAGTACTCAAAAAAAAAAGTATGCTGCTTAGTAATACGTTCATTGGTTTTAGAGATTTTTGAAAGACAAATGCTATAAATTCATAAATTAAAAATGTTTATGTGTTGGAGTATTTCTGTGTTTTCTGTTTCTTATAAGTGTTGCTAATATCGGCCTTGGTGTTGTGACGGACAATGGTGCGTCCTTCCATTCAGAAGACCTGGGTTTACATTCAGGCCAGATCAAATCGTTGAAGTATAGTGGATAAGTTTACCTGCTTTCGTCATCATCTTTCGAAAGTAATGTACTATTATGCATCTCCGATGTATTCACAATACAGAGCACGACCCCATGACAAAGTTGGGGTTCGGTAAATTTACATTTCAGGGAGTGTCAGTACTTACACAAACACTGATGATGAGCTTATCTTCTACCGACGTTGTTTGATCTTGGTAGCGGAAATAGGCTGATATTATATTGTCACATTAAGACGTGGCTGTCCCTCCAATATATTACACTTACTAGGGCTCGTTTGGCTTACGAGAGGTTTTATGAAATTAATTTGGAGGCTAGGTATAGCAATTATTGAGGTTTATTGACAAGTAAAACTTATATATGTGCTTCTCAGTAGCAAACAGTGAAAAGCAATAAAAAGAACAAAAGATATAACAATTATCTTGCCACAAGTGCATGATGATGAAGAGTTGTGTCACTTGGATGTGGTTAGTCCCACAATTCCTGTTTCCATTCAGTTGCCGAATAATTATAGTTATGATAAATACAGAATTAGCAGATTTTGTATATTAGTGTACATATTATGTAGGTGAAGTTTATTATTATTAATTTGGAATACATAGGTTGCTGAATATGTTCTTATTGTTTATGTAGGTAAACAAAACGGTTACTATACTCTGACTTTGTTTTATTAATTAATGTTTTATAATAATAATAATAATAATAAATCGCCTTTATTTACAGCGTAGTTCAGCTAAAGCTGTTCTACCACTAAACTGTACATACTACATTGAGAAAAAACCACATGCAATTAATTGATTATATATAAAAATAACACCAGAATCATCATTTGAATACCACTTTCCTTACCTATTTCAATACTGGTTCTAACACTTGTTCAAAATGAAAGACGATATAAAAAAACATAAATACATATAAAGATTAAGATTTGGCATTATGAGGTGGGCGTTTGAAGCAGCATTTTTTTAAAGCGAAACTTAAAAGTACATTTAGATAGATCCTTTATTTCATCAGGGGTATGGTTGTATATTGACGCAGCAGCATACCTAAATGATCTTTTGTAAATTGAGGTTCTATGTGAAGGTATTCTAAGTCTATAATTAAATCTAGTATCACGACTATGTACTGAGAAATTTGATATTAGTAAGTCAAAGAGATATGTAGGACATCGGTTGTGTATTACAGAATGGACAAGACTTGCAAGATGCAACCTGGCCCTTTCCTTCATTTTCAGCCAGTTTAACTCTCTAATTTTACAAGACACATGGTCACTCCTCCTCAGACCAAATATGAATCTAACACATGCATTCTGAAGTTTCTGAATTCGCATGGAAGTAATTTGATCTAAACACGACGTGTAGACAACATCACAGTAATTAAATAATGATAATACCAAACTATCACATAGCATCCTTCGTAAACTAGTGTTCAACAAGAAACGATTAGCATACAAACATCTTAAACTACAATAGGCCTTGCGTATTACCGTAGCGACATATTCTTTGAACCGAAGATCCTCATCTAAAAGCAGACCCAAGTTTTTATAAGTACTAACTATTGGCAGGCGTGAACCATTTATTTTGATCTCGATATCATTGAGATGTGTGATTTTTAATTTTTTCGGACCAAATACCATCACATAACTCTTATTTGGGTTTACTTTCAGACAGTGATCTTGAGACAATGAAATAAGTTGTTGCAGCTCATCATTTATTATATTAATTGACGGAATTACATCATGAGCACTTATGTGTCTGTAGATTTGGAAGTCATCTGCATATGCATGGTGTTTACAATATATTAGGGATTTAGAGAAATCAGCCGTATAGAGAAAATAAAACAGAGGTCCCGAAATAGATCCTTGAGCGATACCTTTATTAATTATTTTCGAATCTGAAGTGTTACCTTCAAGGGATACTTTTTGGGATCGATTACTTAAATATGTATTTAAAAAGTTCACTGTCTCCGAATCAAAACCAAAATATAAGAATTTACTGCACAGTAGCTTATAATTTAAGGTGTCGAATGCTTTGCTGTAGTCAATCATTACGAGAACAGTCAATTCAGATTTGTCCCAAGCTGAAAAATATCACTGGTGACTTTTGTTAAAGCGGTAGTTGTACTGTGATGTTGTCTAAATCCGGATTGCGACACGGGAATTAGATCACATTGGTCGGTGTACTCTCTTATTTGATAGGAAATAGCTTTTTCGAGTATTTTAGAGGGAAGGGGTAAGGCGCTAATTGGCCTTAGATCGTTGAAAGATATAGGATTTTTTATTTTTGCTACAGGGCGTACAACAGCCTCTTTCCAAATTTGCGGAAAAACACCACTGGTAAGAGAAAAAATTTGTTATGTGTCGCAAGTAAGGAGTTAAAAAAGGTATGCACAGTTTGAGCATATGTAAGGAGATACCATCTGCACCTACTGCATTTGACTTTATAGAGTTAATTATTTTTTTCAATGTCCTCATCCGTTACGGTTGTAAATTTAAATTTTGGTTTACCAATAATATTTGCATGTAAATTATTATCATAAAAAAGAATTATATCATCATTAACAGAAAGTGTATTTATATTCAAAAAAATGTTCATTTAAATCATTTGCTTTTTTGTAGATGTTTAGGGATATCAAAGCCACGTCTTTTCTGTGCAATATTGAGAGTTTGTAAAGTATTCCATAATTCTTTGCTATTATTATTCTTATTTACGTATTCTATGTGTGCTCTTTTTTCTGCCCTTATGCAAGTGATGGTGAAGTTCCGCAAATTTTTGTAAGCCTGCCAGTCACCTGGTAGCTCAGATCTTTTGTACTTGCAGAGACATTTATCTCGTTCTTTCATCATCATTCTAGGAGGGTACGTCAACCAAGGCGCTTTAGGTTTGGTAACCCGAATTGTCCTAAAAGGAGCATGTATGTCAAATAATGTTATTAAGGACTTTGTAAAATATGCCACCTTTTCGTTTACATCTGTAAAATAATAAATTTGATACCAGTCAGTGTTTCGTAAAGAAAGCATGAATTCATTATAATCAAAGGAATTAAAATCTCTACGTGTGAGAAATTTAGCAATATGTTCATTGGACGGAAAATTTAGTTGACCAAAAATCAGACAGTGGTCGGTTATACCATGCAAGTCATAAGTCCCCACAGAGCTTACCAGTTCAACGTCGCTCACCAGAATAACATCTATTAGACTAGAACCTGTACCTGCAATTTGTAAATTATTTAAGTTTTAATTTTATTTATCTGATCTGCCAACTGGTGTCTTATAAATTTGAAAGAATTACCTATAAATATTCTATATGTGACAATATAAGTAATAATTATAAAACAGACGTACCAAAGAAATATCCGCACGAAGATTGGTTTTCTCATAACCAACACCAAGGTATTTTTTAAATAAGAATCTGGAATTAATTGCCATCGAATGGTTGGTTACTAATAATTTACTATCGTGTAACAAATACAGGGTTTTTAAGATTTTTTGGTAGAATTCATCATTATTATTTATCCTCAGAATCACCCTATCCATATATTAACTATTATTTTGGACTCGTTATTTATTAAAAACAGTGTTAAAAGTTGATTCAAGATGACGTTACTTTGTAAAAATCCATTTTGAAATTAAATAATTAAAAAAACACTGTTTTTACTTGCCCAAGGTTCACTTTTTATTTTTAACTTTACAACTAGTTTCATCCTATTCGGACATTTTCAAGTAAATAAAATATACAGACTTATTCTTTAGGTATAAATTAAACAGCAAATAAGTTTATGGTTGGTTTTTCTGTGTACAGAATCAGATGTTGTCTTAAAAGCATAGAGGGTGAGGTAGTAAATTTATATTTTGGGTTGAATTTTTATCCTAATAGTAAAGTTAATTTAATAACGGGGAATTATTTAAATCAGTCTGATCGTTTAATATGTTATAATTTGTATTTTTGTTTAACTTATGTATTTCCAAAGCTGATAGTAAGTTAAGCTTTTTACTTTTTTCACAAATATGTAATATTTTTGACATGATTTATTTGTTATAGTATGAATCTACTAAAGTTTTATAAAAGTTGGAGTGTTGTTTTTGTATGTGAATATGTTCTCTACATCGTATATCAAATGATCTACCTTTTTGACCTACATATGCTGCAGTACATTCTGGGCAATCTAACCAATATACCCCACATTTTTTATAAATGATATAGGTAGACTTTTGTATAACGCAACAGAAGAAACTGACATTTAGCAGAATAGGAATAGTCGTAAAAATAAAAAGTGAAAATTTGACAATTAAAAAAACAGTGTTTTTTGCAATTATTTAATTTGAAAGCACTGTAGGTAATAATAATTATTATCACAAAAAAAGATAAAAAAAAATTAAACTAATGCCCAGATGTATCACTTACATTGTCAAAATATAGATCAATTCCCTTTGGAGCAACTTTTGGAAGGACTTCATTTAAATCAGCCGTTTTGTAGTTAATAACATGATCAAATCCTAATTCGTCCACCAACCATTTTCCCTTTTCCTCTGAGCCTGCTATGCCTATAACTGTGCATCCTTTAATTTTACCAAGTTGACCTACGATGCTGCCTACAGCTCCTGCTGCGCCAGTCACAACAAGAGTTTCTCCTGCTTTAGGTTTCAATATTTCCAAAAAACCAAAATATGCAGTATTTCTAAACAAGGAAACAAATAAGTACAGTTGTTGTCCTGTTTATTTGCAAAGAGAATTGTAAAATAAACAGAAATAATTTTAGAATAATATGTGAAATTCTCTTAAATCTAAAATGAAACCGACAATACAAAAAATTATGCCACGGCAAAATCATCTTTAAACTATTAAAAAAATGTTAAATAATTTGCACCTTTAGATATGTTAAAAAATAACTTATCTGGAAATGATGAGGTTAAAAAAGTACAAATAACGTATGTAGATCAATTTTTTTAAAGTCATTGGATTAAGGAGGGAGCAGTTGAGAAATTATCATTTGATTTCGTCTCTGGCCATGAACATATACTCACTAAATTTTGAATCTGTTATGCTGTCGATACATATATATTTATTAATTCTTTTAATATATTTTACCAAGATGGAAATTGGTTAGGTTCTAAACTGTTGTGCCTACAGTTGTCAAAAAAAAATTCTCTTATTTGGATTTTCATTATTAATTATTGGCTATTGAGCCCTGAAGAATTTTAAGTATGTTAAACGAAATGTAGGCAAAGTAGCGCTTTATTTTAACCTATAATCCTGTTCCCGACAATTTTTCATCTATAGAAGATTTTTCAAGGACACAAATTTCACATTTTAATTAAATCTAATGTGTGGAATATTAATTATTTTTTGTCGCCCCTCCCACACAATTATTTATTCGGAAGAGACAGTTTACACAAATAATTAGAAATATTACAATTTCAAACATAAAATGTTTCAACAAAGCATGATTACAGTACTACTGAGCTTGATGATATACCTATCATATTAAATGCAACGCACGTTAATATGCAACGCACGATGGATATTTTCGGTTTCAACAGGTTATTTAACAACCCAGCTCCGACCGACGTGATATTATCTACGTCTCTATAAATAACAAAACAGATTGTTAAACAGAGATGATATTATCGTTTATTAAATAAAAGTACAGTCCATATATTCATTATAATACTAAAAATGTTGTGTATCCTATGCTAGGTTAGAAAAATATTATACAGATCGAGCCAACCCACTAGATATATGACTAACGGTATGCACAGTTTACAGTATTGCCGCCTTGCTCAAGAAGGAGGCTTTGTTGAGCATCTAATTTGAATTATTTATTTATTTATTTATTTATTTATTTATTTATTTATTTATTTATTTATTTACGTATTGTTTTATCTTTTTTAGAGCAGTTGGTATTATTTTTCTTTATTATTTATGAGAATATTAATTTATTATGTTTTTTAGAATTACTTTTTGTTTCGAGAAAATTAGTATTAAATGTGATTGTGTGCTGTTCTGATGTTTTTCATAATTTTAAGTTTTACTGTCTGTGGCGTCTTGGAAAAATCACCGAAGTTATGAAACATTCAGATAATTTTAGTAAATAAGTTAATATGCAAAGATTTCCTTAGATGGACAAGCAACACTCTCCACTGAGGCTTTAGCGATACTGAAATTTGCTTTTCTTATTGTCTGTTCTTCACTACTCTGAGCAAGCGCCCTGACGCAATCGTTAACTTTAGTTTGGACTTTGTATTCAGCCGGGCAACTGTAAACTGCGCATACCGCTAGTCGTGTATCTAGTGGGTTAGCTCGATTTGTATACATAAAACAGTAGCAAATAAAGTGATACATGTTAAGGTGCCTACAGACACACGTACATGTCTTAAGACATGAACACACGTTCATGCACACGCATTCATGTACAATCGTCATCAGCTTAAAGTCCTCGAATCTCTATTTCTGGCACGCCTCACTACAAATAGTGCTAAAAAAGGGATCAGAAGGTGGTGACTTTAAGCTGATGACGATGGTACGTGGTATCTATTAGTGCTGGTAAAAACCGAAAAAAAGTGAAACCGGTTAATCAGTTTCCTCAAAAACCGGTTTCGTACAAAACCGGGTATCCAAATATAGATCAAAACTGGTAATTCGGGTAACCAGATATTCGAATAATCGGTTACTCAGATATCGATTACTCGAATAACCGACTATTCGATAATAAAAAACCGGTTAATCGGTCATCCGAAAACCGGTTAATTATTTAAAATAATTTATTAAAAAAATCTCTGCGCCAAAGGGATTATTCTATGAAAACATATAAACAGAAAATTGTTGTTTGAAATTGTTAAAAAAAAAAATAAAAGAAATTTTTTTCTAATTTTCAGAAGGGAATCAGAGTATTCTGCTACCTCCTGCTAATTTTACATAGATATTGCATAATACGAGACAAGACGTTGAGGTTGAAGATAAAACTGCAAAGAAAATAGTGAAAAGGATTGTTTTTCCTGCTTTTATTTAGAGTACGTACACGACGCATGCCATGCATGAGTCATGTCATGACGAAAGTCAAGCAAAACTTTTTAGTGTTGTGTTTAGTTAACATTCGGAAACTACGACAAAAATGACAAAATATAAAATATGTATATCAGGTTTTATGTAAATTCTAAACTAAACAGGCATCGGTCGCCACCTGCCCGCCTGTAGTTTCAGATTTCAACAACATTTGAAAGAAAAGAAACGCATGTTAATTGATTATTCAAATAGTCGATTATTCGAAAACCTGGTTATCCGAATATTCGGTTATTCGAATGGCCGGTTAACCATTTAACCGAGTAATCGGTTTTCGATTTTGTAAAAACCGAGAATAATCCAAAACTGATTAACCGGTTATCCAGAAAACCGGTTTCAGTTGCCAGCACTAGTATCTATATTGCCTACATACACATTTAATTCTATTCAAGCAGCAACAAAAGATATGTTTGACCGACTTTTAGCTGAAATTTTGTCAACACGCTGGCGTACATGAGCGCGCGTACATCAACGTGCCTTCATGTCTTAAGACATGTACGTGTGTCTGTAGGCACCTTTACAACCATTATTTATTTATGTTCGTCTTTATTAGGTAGCTATAAAAGTGGAATTTTATTTCTGAAAAGTTCTGATTTATTTGCATACGATTCACAGTAGTTATTAGAATAATAAGAGCGGTAGTGAGTTATGCACATTTCTAAATCAACCAACTTATTTTAGAAAATTACATATATCTAATTTTAAATGTTTTAGATCAATAGAACATAATTAAAGTAATATGTCAAACTTGTTGAGGTATACATTTTTTATTTCAATTCAAAAGATAATTATTATCTTTTGGTTTGAAAAAAAATTCACTGAAGATAATTATTATCTTTTGATCTGAAATAAAAAATGCACTAAACTGTGTACCTCAAGTTGTTTGACATATTACTTTCAACTACGACCAAGTCGATGAGGTATAGTGGATGAGTAAACCTTTTCGCATCACCATCTTTCGAACGGCATATAAAACTGTGGATTATGTATGTCTGTGATGTGAGCACTTAAAAGATACCTAATCCACGACAAAGCGGGAATTCGGCAAAATTTCCAGGTTAGGTGTGCCAGTTCACAAGCACTAATAAGCTTCTCTCCTGGTGCCAGTAATTGGCCTTGGTAGAGGAAATAGGCCAACATTAAACAATTGATTAACATTTTTTTACATAAATCTGTTGGATTAAGTGTATGTTATGATTGTTGGTGTCATAGCTTGTCGGAAATATGATTTGTCAGCAATAGTTCTTTTAGAGATTACTGTTTGTCAAGATTAGAGCTAGTGTCCGGAAATTCACTAAAGATAATTATTATATTTTGATTTGAAATAAAGAATACACTAAACTGTGTACTTCAACTTGTTTGACATATTACTTTTAACTAAAGTATTTAATTATTGGGCCATCAAAACTAGTTGATGATGCCAGGCAATTAATTGTCACTCCTCTTGTATATCTTCCGCCGCCGGTTGTTTATTTTTTATAAGTGAAACATTCGTCAATAGGTAACAAATGACCAGTATCGTAGGTTTTGTACGTAGGTTTATTCTAATTTTGTTTTATTTATTTTAAATTTTCATTTTTCGTATCTGACACTTTTTCTATTGATTTTATAAAAATAAAAAAACTAAGTTGATTCATGGCTTTTTACTTTGTTACACATTCAAGCATACACTTTGTTGTTTGAATCTTTGTGTGTGTATGAAATTAGCTAAGACCTGTGACTTAGGCAATGGATTTTATAGGATACGCAAATATAGAGATACGTATGTCTAGGTAGGCTGACATCTGATCGATAAGTTAATAATTGATGGAACCAGTGGCGGTCGGTCCATGGAAGCAAGGGAAGCAGTGCTTCCCCTGGGATTATTAAAAAAGAACACATAAATAGAACCTAATTATTATTTATCACATATATTAATCATTAAAATTTACTTTTACCCAATTTCAATAGATACGGCCCTGCTTTTCAGCAGCTGATATAATGCTGCACGCTAAAACCGTAACGATGACGCACTCGATTAATCGAGCCAACACGAACTTGCGCAACTTCGATATATGTAAGCAGAGACAACTGTCTCTGGTAAGTAGGTAACTTATTGAAATGCATCCCATCCCGACTTCATAATCTTGATATCTGAGCTGTATAGCATCGTAATACGTTTTGTTTTATAGATTTTAATCTCGATTTTAATATCGATTTTAATATTATACTTAATATTAATCTTCCTAGTATTATTCTCAGCTTTTGTGCTATATTTGTAAAAACATTTTTGGTGTTTCTAAACCTGTGGTGCGGCGACAAGTGATTTTTAAAACGTTGAATATTAGTGCGCGTGTACGCAGATTTAGAATTACTTATTAAATTTGGAAGCTGGTTCTAGCACTGTGGAAAATATTATTTGCGTTTGTGTGGTGTGCAATTTGTTGAAAGGGGATTTTCAACATATTCGTTTCAAGATAAACTGGATATTATTAGAAATGGGAAACCAACACCTGATTTAAAATTCTTAAAAACGAAAGTTAAATCATGCTATAGGTACTTTAATATTGAAGTGTACAGTGCTAATAAGTGGTTAAGGGGTTGTGAAAATTTGTGTAAATTGTTTTGTTGGCCATGTGTACTGTTCACAAATGAAAAAGGTGTTTGGAATAAAAATGGCTTTTCAGATTTAAACAACATGCACAAAGTGACAAAAAGGCATGGTAAGTGTGAAACTCATTTGGGAGCGGTGCTAAAAGAATAAACATTTGGAAAATCACGAATTGAGCATTCATTAGATCAGCAGTTGAAAGAAAGTGTTAAAAGGACTTATTGACATTGTTTGTTTTCTCGGCGAAAATGAACTTAGTTTTAGAGGTCATACTGAATCTCGAAGCGTTGCTAATAGGGGCAATTTTATCAATTTAGTTGATTTATTAGCAAAATATGATACAATTTTAAGTAACCATCTGGAACACTCCACGATATTTCGCGGTACATCAAATCATATTCAAAATGATTTGATTCAGTCGATAAGCAATATTGTTTCAGAAAAGATCAAGCAAGAAATAAAAAAGCTCCTTTTGTTGCAGTTATGTTAGATGAAACAACCGATATTACGAATATTAGTCAGTTGTCAATCGTAGTACGCTACATAAATCCAAATGGGAAATTCCAAGAGCGCTTTTTAGGATTTTTAGACGTAGCAACGCCATGAACAGCCGCAGCTTTATATACTATAGTTTGTCAGATAGTCGATGATCAGTGTGGTGCCAAACTTATCGCCCAAAGTTATGATGGGGCCGCTGTAATGGCTGGTGAATTGGGGGGGCCTGCAGGCCAAAGTAAAAGAGACTTTTCAGAATGCAATATTTGTACATTGTTTTGCGCATCGATTAAATTTAGTTCTAGCTCAATCTGCAGCGTGTCTTAAAGAGTGCAAAGTGTTTTTTTCAAGTATTAGTGGAATGGCTGCCTTTTTTTCAAAATCATCAAAACGGACACGAGAATAAAAACTTTTTCAAGAAATTTAACCAGTGAAGAGCGGCTTTCAAAATTGTCCCTGTTAACAATAGAAAGTGACTTTGTGAAGATGTCCAAAAATTGAAACTTTTACGACGAAGTTATTTCCGACATCGCAAAAAAGGAGAGGCGGATTAAACTACATTGTAAATAGGTAGGTATGTGCATGTTAACTACTTAACAAACTCTCTATTTCACTGCGGGTTCAATCCTCGCCACCGGCGCTGGCAATGTCGGTGGATATGGTTGTGTGTCTGCGTTTTTTTCATAAGTGTAACCCTCGCCCGTGCAGCTTCGGCTTTGGAATCGGGGGTTGTCTAATTTTTGTGGTGTTTTTATGTTTTATGTTTATTGAGGAGTGGCGGTCCTACAAGTGCACTTTTTTCTAGATATCATAACTTTGCAGCTTTCGACATTTGTTTTAAAATGAGTATACGGAAGCCACGTCCCTTTTCTTAAAATAATTTTTGCCTCGCTTCGCTCGGGGCCTCGCGCTACCCATCACTCTATATCACAAACTGCTTCCCCTGTATCAAAACTCACCGCACGCCCCTGGATGGAACAAAGACACGGTTATAAATCTATGTCTCAGCTTCATTTATGTACTATCTTGTTTGTCACTGGATTCAGCGACGTGGTAATATTTTTGCAGTTATATTTTTGACATATTAGTGGCTTTATGAATCACATAACTTGAGAATTATATTTGAGCATTGACAAGTACTCACTGGCTGCCGGTGAAATTTAGGGTATGCCCTATCTTATCGTTGGAATATATAAAAAATATTGTTCTCCAATATACGTCACTGCTCAAAAGTAAAGTTGACCTTCAATTTATTTACTTCATACAGCTTGTAATTATGACGTACGCGCAAAGATCCAAACAACAAGGTATACATTGTAAGTAATGTATTATATTTTTTCTAGAATACTTTGATTAAAGTCAGATGTGTCAATTGATGATGAGGTTTTAATGGATTATTGATTTCTATAATTCAAGTCTTCTTGAATTAAAATAGGTGCCAGAATATTAAACCAATAAAATAATTAATTTCATATAGTTCTGATATTTATTGTAATTCATATTAATTGTTAAAAAAGTTACACTTACCCAGGCATTCCTAAGATACCAAGAGAGTATGACAGAGGTTGATCTCCAAAATCTGGTAATAAGTAAGCACCTGAAAATCCTGCAACAGGTTTTCCATCTGATATCGTATGAGTTCTCCAACCAAACTGACCCACTACATATTTATCAACCGGAAAATTAGAATTCTTACTCTCCAAGATTCTGAAAAGTAACACATAATTTGTATATATGTATGTATACATACGTATATAATATGTGACTCTCCATAGTAAAACATAGTAAAACACCGATCGATACCGGCGGTACCCCGTTCTATTATGGAGAGAAACAATATGTACCTATATTATAACTGAGACTGTCATGTGCAACAAAAATATTTAATTCTTCTACGAAATGCCAAACAGTTTGTTTAATACAAGGTTTTTAATTATAACAAATCATGCTACTTTTATAGCAAATATCTTCCACAATTTTTGGTTTGGATGTTGCTGAATACATTGCAAGTCTCATATATAGTCTTTGAAAAAAAAAGATTGAAATGCATCGAAAACCCCCTGAATAGTTTTAAAATAATGAAAAACGTTGTGCAGCGGTCTAGTAGTTTTTGTTTTTGTATTGTAATGGAGGGAATCATATCTTTCTTAAATATAAATTTTCTTTTTGACAAATCAACATTTTTTGCAGAGTAGCTGATTTTTCGTATTTAAATTGTATTTCTTTTGTTTAAATAAATATTGAAATTATAATTGCTGCGACTGTTTGCTGTGCTACTATATAGTGTACCAACTTCTAGCACGAATTGCAATGTATGTATGTATGTATGTCGTATGTTAGGGTGGTCCTTATAGACATATGGGGTTTCATTTTTTTAATTCTGCCAATCTCACCCCCTTATTTTTTCCCTTTAAGGATGAAAATAAAGCATAAAAAATTTTAGTCCTATTGAACAACTGCAAAACGTGCCGCAAAGGCATTTTGTGTAAAAAGGAACGAAAAATGACAAAATATAAAGTGACTATTTTAAAAACTTTATTATCCCACAAAATATAAAATATCAGTACCAGCAAGCCTCTTATAATTGAAATTCAAACAATAATAAAGCAAAAAACATTATTTTTTCAAGAGATCTCTCTTTACATATCTGGGAAACTTGGCACGATAATCCTTAACTGCTTGTAGTAGAAACTGCTTTTGATTTTCGTCCTTTGTAATCTTATTGTTAAACTCTTCCACGAGCTTTACACCTCTTTCGGCAGTGTCATTTACCACTTTCAATTTGCAAATTAGAGACGAAGCGATTCTATAGTCTTCTCGTGAGGCACAAGTGGACGGTTCATAGTCGAGAAATGAAGTGCTAATATTAAACCGCTCAAAAAATTTTAACGTATTGTTGGAAACAAAATGTTGCAGCTCTTTATTTGTTAAATTGTCAATAGCAGTTGGCTGTACGATAATACGCTTATTGTTGGTACCATTTTCAAATTCAAATTTGCCGTCTTCTTCCTTCAAAGCCCTAACCATTTCCAACTTGGTTTCTGGAGCAACGTCGTTATCAAAAAATGCCAAAGCTATTATCTCCTCGTTAAGGTACCAAAGATGGCCACAAAACTGTATGTATTATTTTATTGAGATGATTTAAAGTAATTACTGCTGTTTTTTACTTCTAATGCTATAATGTATAGTGTATAGTGCGTTCACAATGAAAGGAATAAGTTCAATATAATCTAAACAACGTGGTTCTGCGAAAAACACTCGGACACGTCGATTTGCAATTTTGAATTGGCACATTTTGAGTCATACGGCAAGTCAGTGTCGCCTCCGGTTTTTCCGGAAGTGACATCAACTTTGTTATTTTAAATATAACACCCTATATTTTTGTATGGATTTGTCAACACGATAATAAGACGTTTCCAAAGATGTAGTAAACACGTTTTTATATGAATAATTTTTGTATTATTTACAACAAACGTGAGATATTTACTGCACTAACATAGTAAGCGTTCAATAAATTTTTTAAGTTGTCAAAAAGTAATTGAAGTTTCCAATATCAGGTGTCTGTAAGTTCAAGTGACATTTATTTACCGAAAAAATGAATTTAACGGAAAGAGATGCTTATGATGATTGGTTTTGGTGATAGAGTTCGTACTCAACAGCAGGTATGTAACTTATTTAATGAAAGTCATCCTGACCGTCCACCATTAGCCAATCTAGTGTGAGCAAAATTGAAAAAAAAATCAGAGAGTTTGGCTACGTTAGAGATTTACCTAAAGGCCGACCAAAAAAGGTACCTGAAGATGCTAAGGTAAATGTCCAGTTACACATTCAAGATAATCCCCATGTGATGGTTAAAGAACTCTCAAGAAACTATGATTTGGCAACGCGATCAGTATCAAAAATTCTTCGAGCAGTTAAGTACCATCCCTATAAAGTACACATGGTGCATGAATTGTCGGAAGATGACTTTGATCGAAGAATGCAATTCTGCGAGCAAAATACATGTAATGTACAATGAAAATTTAAATTTACTAGAACACATTTTTTCTGATGAGGTCACTTTCTGTTTAAGTGGTCATGTAGATAGACAAAATTGCAGATACTGGGCGTCAGAAAAATCCTCATTGGAGGTAAGAGGTTCACACAAAATATTAATGTATGGGCAGGAATTGTCGGAAATCAAATTGTTGGGCCTTATTTCTTTGAGGGACACTAAACGGAGAACGCTATTTAGAGTTTCTTCAATTAGAACTTATTCCTGCTTTAGCTGTTCTGTGTCCCAACCCACATAACCCTGACCTACCAAATGATATAATTTGGTTTCAACAAGACAAGGCACCTCCCCATTATGTGATAGCTGTTCGTCAATTTTTAGATGCAACCTTCCCCAATAGATGGATTGGTAGGAGGGGACCTATTGAGTGGCCGCCGAGATCACCTGATCTAACCCCTTTAGATTTTTTCTTAGGGGGTTATTTAAATCCAAAGTCTATGTGAACGGACCTAACAACTTTAATGACTTAAAAAAATAATACATCAGGAAATCAGACTAATCTCACCAGAAATGATTTACAATGTCCTTCGAGAAATAATTATTCGAATTCAGAAATGCATTGAAGTAAACGTGCAACACATTGAACATGTATTAACTTAGAAACATTTTTTAGACAGTAAGCTTATATATAATACAAAAAGTATTCATAATGAAAACGTGTTTACTACGTCATTGGTAACGTCTTTTTATCGTCTATACAAATCCGTACAACAACATGGTGTTACATTTAAAATAACAAAGTTGATGCTACTTCCGGAAAAACCGGAAGCGACACTGCCTTGCCGTATGATTCAAAATGTGCCAATTCAAAATTACAAATCGACTTGTCCGAGCGTTTTTGACAAAACCACGTTGGTCAGATTATATTGAATTTATTCCTTTCATGGTGAACGCACTGTATACTATTATTTAATCCAATGCTTCTTCCACCGATCAAAAAATGAATATAGTGTAAGATTTGTGGCAATATTATTCACTGCTAACAGGTGATGTTGCAGACCGCATGAAACAAAAAAATAGACAGAGAATTTCAATTTTCTGACAATAAAAAACTGCTACATTTTGCTGTCCCCAGCCCTCACGCATTATCCCCATACAAATAGTCACTATTCCGACATGCCCCCATTACATCTGTAGACGTCGAACGCTCATTTTCTCTCTTAAAGTGCATATTTTCCACTAGAAGAGGCACGTTAACTCCAGCCCATGTAGAACAAATTTAAGTGATATACTCTTATTATTATTATAAGAAATATTAAAACATTAAAGTATCAACTGTGGCACCCACCAACTTTTCAGCCCTCTTCAGACAGCATGGAATGAGTTCCCCTGCAACTTTGTCCAACCGTTCCGAAAGAAGTGCACAGGACAAGATATCGTTTCATTATGTCTCATTAGAAAATGTTATGACGATAACAATATTTCGCTATGTTTCTATGACTAAATTCTTACATACCGAATGATAAAGGAGCTAGGAAACAACATAATTCCGCGTTTTTGGGTAAGAGAGGTTGGTAAAAATCAAGCAAATCAGCAATTTGCTAATTAACACATTTATCCATTCACCTTTTCAATTAATTTATTATCTTTCCTAGAAAGTTACTTATACCATATTTTTTTGCTACATTTATTATTAAATATTTGCTATTTTAGTTAACTTCTCATATCTGTATACCGTACAGCTAACAGCTACATATGATTATATCATTATTATTTGATAAAAGTATATTGATTATTTAGTTAATATCCTACTAGTCTGTTATTTTTCAATAATGACTCTATTTTCAGATACATTAAATAAGAAATAACGCCCCAGAGCGTTATGAATTCCCATAACGCATTATAAATTTATAACGCATTACCATAGAAATAAATCAATTCTAAAATAGAAATTACAAGTAAGCTTTATTAACGTCAATACAAATTAAATGTCAAACAAATGTCATACCAGCTATTTTGTAACATAAAAAGCGCAATTTTCAAAGTGGCCCGAGAATGTTGAATTTACATGTTTGTTAACAACACTTCTTCAGGGAAAATATCTTTTCTTAACAGTTTCACCACAACACAACACAAAACAATTAAATGGTGATGGCGTTATTGATAAACAAAATGTGTTGCATAGTTACGACATTTACCAACAGTTTTGATTATTACTCTCTTTTTAAATCAAATCGTCCTGAAAACAATAGATGTCAAATTAATCAATGGAGAATGTAGTGTTGTAAAATTTCGGTAATTTATTGACTGTTGCGAATATTCGGGAATTTTCGAGAATTCTTGAGAATATTCCAGAATATTTAATTTCTTTTTAAGAAAATATAGATATTTTATGGAGAATATATGAACTGGATTATATAATACATTAGGTACATCGATTAATTTAATTATCGCTGCATTGGTGTCAAAATAATAACGTTTTATTTTAGTTAATGTTGTAACGAAGTGATTATTTTGTAGACTTAAGTTAGGTAACTAGGTGCTATGTGTCTGTTTCAAAAGATATTTTAAACATTGTAGTACTGCGCCCTTAATAGTGGTATTGTCAGCTGCTCATTAATAATAGTTTAATTGTTAATTATAGATAGGTAGTATTGATCTGTTTGTGTAAACATTCCAAATATGCCAAGTTGCGGGCAGTACGTGAATCGCGAAACGCGAAGCGCGCATATTGCCCCCGGCACTCCTGTGTCCGTCCTACCGTAAAGGTCTCCGAGACTGGAAACAATCAAATCAGTTCCCGTCTGACCGCCAACCGAAGCACCACGTTGACTAGGACAGTAAGTAAACTCGTGAGTATAAAGATATGTAGGTATTTAAATTTAATGCGGAATTATTCATAAACCATAAACAGGTGACGTAGTTGTAAATTACCACGCATGACTACCGCGCTCATCCTACTTCTGCTTTTGGCAGTGTTTAGTAGGATGAGGATTTTTCAGACAAGTTAGTCCCCATCTGACCGCCAACCGAAGAACCACGCCGACCAGCACAGTAAGTAATCTTGTGAGTATAGAGGTATATAGGTATATAAATTTAATGCGGGAAACAGGTGACGTAGTTGCAATATTCCGCGCATGACTACCGCGTCCTCCTACTTCTGCTTTTGGCAGAGTTTAGTAGCTTGAGGATTTTTAAAACAAGTCAGTTACCGTTTAGCTGCTGACTGAAGAACCACGCCGACCAGCATAGTAAGTAATCTTGTTGTGAGTATAAAGGTATGGGTTTGCTTTAAATTGAATTCGGGTGACGTGTTGCCATATTCCGCGCATGCCTACCGCGTCTCATCTTACTTCTGCTTTTGGCAGAGTATAGTAGCTTGAGGATTTTTCAGAACATCCAGGACAGTACGTTGCTGCCGCCCGTACCGACCAGACGTGCCGACACCGACCGCTCCAGAGAGGAAGCAGCCCAGGATACGGAAGTAGATAGCAAGGTTTGATAAAGGTTTGGTAAATACTCGGTATTACTTGGCTGGTGAGTACTTTTCGGACCATTTTTTAGAGTTTGTGAACCGCGAGCGCTAAGACGTGTCCGCCTCATATCCTTTCATAGAACGGGAGAGCGGCCGAAGGTTGGAATCAGAACCGCGTTACACCGCGTGCCCTCCAGGCCACCTGAGCACGTAAAAATTCTGCAGGGTGATTTGGAGGTACTATCATTTACCACCGCGTGTCCTCTAGGCCACCTGAGCACGTAAAAATTCTGCAGGGTGACTTAGAGGTACTTTCGTAACCGCGTGCCTGCCAGGCCACCTGAGCACGTAAAAATTCTGCAGGGTGACTTGGAGGTATCGTCCGTAACCGCGGGTCCGCCGGGCTACCTGAGCACGCAAAAATTCTGCAAGGTAGCTTGGAGTTTGACCTTACCGTAGTCGTTTTAAATCTGCCACTGTTAGGCTTGCCACTCCTTCCCCCCCCAACCGTAACCGCATTATACCGCGTGTCCTTCAGGCCGCCTGAGCACGTCATATTCTGCAGGGTGACTTGGAGGTACTCGATTCGGCATATCATAGGTCCGGAATCAACCATCAGCTAAGCGATAGTAAATAACTGCTATAAATAGTCATAGGGTGCTTGTATTGGCGCTTGCTTCCCCTCCTGGTATCCGTCCGCCGTCTGCTTATGGCCGTTTAAGTATTGCTGGTTACCTTTTTCACCGCTTAATCTCCGTATTACCGTGTCACACCGCTTGTACGCCCTCTTACTGCCCCCGCTCGCCCGTAGTTAAGACCGTTGTAGTATAAGTTGTAGTTACTAAGGTGTATATACAGTGTAAATAATAATTAGTGTGTAGAATAAATGTAAATATATTGAATGAGAGTCTGTTCATTAACTGTAGTGTGTAAGTTACCTTTTCCCGACCCCTGGCTTATCCGTTTCTTCATTGTAGTTGCCCGGCCTCTATCGTCCCGCCGATAGAGTAAAGTGGTGTTTCTGCACTCTAAACAGAAACTGGCGCCCGAGATCGTACTGTGAGCACCGCCGTAGTGTTGGGCGTCAAAGTGACACTTCTGATCTTGTATAGAGCAGCGAAGTACGTCACAATGTAGGGAAATTACTAGAAAACTAAATATTGTCTGAATGTTATTTGTGGTATTCTTTAAATTTTTCTTTTTTTTCCTGTGGCTGACTACCACATAAACAATTCTTGAATATTTTTCCATTATCATACTTTTAGATGACCAAGAATTATCCAAGTGGTAGTACCTCCCAAGAAAGAAAAAGAAAAAAAATTAGTAGAATTCTGTTAATAAAAAAAATAAAACTTGTCTAACAAAATATTGTTTTATGGGAATTGCCTATTTTGTACCACAGAGTTCGTTGTCTTTTAATAAATAATTAGCTATTAGTCGTTTAAGTACACTTTTAACAATTTTTTTTAAACATTATGTGGAATGACAAGCACTAAGATAATGATAAAATTAAATGATGAATAATAAATGTGACATATTATTATTATAATTCTCATAATGTTAAAAATATATTCTTACTTGGCAACTTGTGATCCAATAAAAGTGGTTCCCAAAGGTAGTCTTGGTGCATAAGCTCTCATGTATGGGTCAACGCTAAGATAAACAGCTTCAGCCAAAAATTCTAAAAAATAAATAGTTTTATAATAATTTCATGTCAACTCATGTAATAACGGACATGCCTTATTAAATGGTCCAAAAACATTTACAGAAAAAAAACATTTTAGAACATCCTGGATTGAGATATCAGAGATTGCTAACCTCTATTGGCGACAGAAGATAAATATAAAAATGGGGGACGGTACAACTGAAGATCTGTCAATTAAAAATGGCGTAAGACAAGGTTGCATTATATTACAGTTACACTTCAATTTATACTTTGAGGAAATATTTCAGGAGGATCATATAACATTGCAGAAGGAATAAATATAAACGGAATCACAGTTAATAGCCTATGATATGACCTAACATATGCGGGGCTTGCGTGGTGTAGCGCGTGTGTGACGACATTAAAGATACTTTCGGTTTTAGAAAATAAATATTTCCGCCTCATATCAAATTCGAATAGATACACTTCCATTAGAGAACTACATTAGCGTTGTAACACCATTGTGTCCATAACGGATTATATGAAAAACATTTCACAAAAGTTTTATAAATGTCAATTGTCAAATAGTCTGTTATTAAACAACATCACACAAATTGGGAAGTATAACACACCCTTTAGAATAAAGCACAAATTACCATACTAGCCGTTGCCCATCTTTCGACAACCCTTATAGGCCAACCCCACCAAAATTCCAAATTAATCTTCTTTTTCTTCTTTTCTTTTTGTTTCTTTTTTTCCTTCCAAATTCGTTTACTTATTGAAAAACTCATTACATCTTGTGAGTAAATATAACTTTTGGATCAAATTAGAAATTGCTAAAAATTAAAAATTAAGTGGTATGACAGCCGCCCAACAGACAAATTATCTTAAAAAGTTTTTTTTGAGATTGGGATTTTCTTTTCCTTGATAAACAAAATTTATTAGTGAAATATCTTTTTAATCATAGTTTTTTTTTATCTTTTTTACAATTATTCTTAATGCTATTTTGTTATTTTTAACCTAGGCATAAGTTTTTAATGACCTGTATTAATTATATTGTCTTTAATTTAGGATAGGTGTTAGTATTTTAAGTTTAATCTTTAGATATCAAATTGACTCTATCCGATCCAGCCCTTCAATTGCCTCAGCGACGCATTGCACGGTGGATTTTTGGCTGGCTCTGCGCGTAGATGTCGGAATGATTATTTTGTATATAATATTTAAATATATTGTTTTGATCGATTGATACTCATGGCAGATAGTATTAAAGAGCTCCAACTTATCCTCGATCGAGTGATAAGTTCTTGTGACAGGATTGACCTCAAACTCAACATCAAAAAAGCTAAATTTATGATTGTGAGCAAATAACCAATTATATATGCAGAACTGTGAATCAGCTAAAAATAATCAAGAAAATGAAATATCTAGGATATCTTATTAGTGATGATGATAGTAGGGATAAGATCCCGAACTGAACAAGTAAGTTTCACATTTAAACTTATGAACAAAATTTGTGTAGACACGAACTAAATGTTAAGTTAAGAATGAAAATGGTCTGTTGCTAGCTTTCTCTGAACTTCTATACGAAGTGGAGTTTTGGACTCCTAAAGATGAGGAGATCGATGCTTTTGAAATATAGGTTTACAGAGGTATACCGAGGATAAATTTGATGCATCGAGTCACTAATGTCGAGATCATGAACGAAATGAAAAATGAGAAAGAAGTCAGCAATATCGTGAAGATTAGAAAACTGTCGTAATTCGGCCATGTAATGAATGAGACATCCAGAAACATACATATAATATCCTACAACAGGTAATATGTTATTTATTCATTCCCAAAAATATGTATAAATTTCAGACAGTTGCTTTGTTTTGAAAAACATTTTTACAAGTATATTTGCAGCAATTATTAAATTACAATTTAAAAATGATAACATCGTATCAGTTATAATTTTAAAATGATAACATACGATGATATTTATTTGGTGTACCTATAATTTAAGTTTAAAATTCTTTGTTAATCTGTACTAACAATTCATTTATAAAATGAATATAAGTTCAGCAATTCTATATAAACAAAACAGAAAATATCTAAATATGAAAATAAACAAATGGAGAAAGTGTAGACAGTTAGTTATTGCCGAAAGTGAATACAAAATTTACGTAATCTTGCTATGAATATAATCCTGGATATTAGAAGAAATTAACAAAATGGTTGTAGTTTTTCTTCTGTCCTTAAATTAGACCAAGGCATATTTGCTAATATTAATTTAATTTTTGAAAATAAAAATATGTTTAATAGGTTTAACGGGAAGAATTCATTTCCTTACACACAGGATTATACAAGTTCTCCATAAAGAGTTACGATATTATTATTTGCACATGCTGAATTATTATCTCAATTGAAAAGGAATTAATAATATTTGTTTAATTTTTTACAGAGTTAAATTAAATTATAGGAATAAGTTTGATAAATTACACAAGACACATCAATTGAGTATGAAAAATCTAGCTGTACATGAGTTGTTTTTATTTTTGAGTTTAAATAATATCTACTAAACCAAATGAAATTAATAGATCTAATAGACTTTCATGAGATGCTTTTATTTACAATGTAAATATACTAGTTTTGCGAATTAATTAAGGAGATTTAAAAATAAAGTAAACCCGAGAGAACAAAATATTTGTCTCTATAATATATTATATAAGATATAAATTACCAAGATCCTTGAGATATTTCGATTTAATAATGAAAAAACAAAATACATTGTTTTAAACTATTGTCACGGTGGTGTCAGGGACACAGGCGTCTCCTGCCACCCAGACAAATCGAGTTCAAAACTGCACGGATCAAGTCGATGAGAAATGGTGTATGACTAAACCTGTTTGTGTCACCATATTTCCAAAGAAATGTAGAACTAGAAGTTCCGTGTATCTGCGATGTAAGTTCATTAAAGATCCTTACTCACGACAAAGTGGTGTTTCAGGAAAATTTTCAGATTAGTGGTGCTAATGTTTTTTGGAGTTCTACAAGATTCTACTATATGATCAGTATTATTCAAGATATTTTTTAACGTTTTACCTAATTTTATCAAAGATGCCTTGACAGTAATGTACGCTGACGATATTGGTTATACAATAGTCGCTAGTTTTGCTGAAGAAATTAATTGGAAAATAAAAACTGTACTTGATGAAGTAAGTGCCTGGTGTCAATGTAATATCCTTATACTGAAGACCACATTTTCAAATTTTAATCTTAGAAGACCTACAGCAGATATCTATGTTTTTTTTTTGATAAGTAATCCAAATTCCTAGATATCGATGACACATTGACAAAGGAATTTCATATTGATCATGTGTGCAAAATATTAAATAAGGCATATTTTAACATACTTCAATTAAAAGCTATTTCAAATGAATGATGATCATGGAGGTATACTATGGCATTAGTGTATTCTCACTTGTCCTTCAATATTCTGGTCTGGGGTAAAGCCACTTACTGGCAGAATTCTTGTTAATCAAAAAAAAATCATAAGAGCGATCTTTAACATGAATCTAAGTAATACTTGTAGACCAAGGTTTATCGAAATGAAGATACTTTCCCTTTCTTGCGTATGTATTTACAAGTACCTAATAAGTGCCAAAACTAATATTAATAACATTCCTGTAATTGCTGACCGTCATTTATAACAAAACCAGATAGGAATAATTTAACTTTACTACAACTGTATTACGTTGTATAAGAGCTTGCCAACAAATATTAAGGATCTTCAATTAATACAAATTAAATATGAAACAAAATCTTTACCTACAAATTGTTATGGCAATGAGTTTCTAGAAAGGTCGAACTAGTTGATGCGTTCTAAAATGGTTGTAATGATATCTATATTGGTATTATTACATTTATTTTTAGTTATTTTGTTATCTTCTGCTATTTTGTTATTATTACTTAAGTGTTTAAATTTATATAATAACGTTTTCTTTATCCATAATGTCTGTTGAATAAATGCGTACTATCCTGACATATTAAAGTGCGTAATATCGGCGCATTGGTATGGACGCCACATTACAACAGTGTATCGAAACATGACCGCGTTTCATCGGTTTTTGGTTTTCTAACGCCGCATTAAAGAAATATTACGCTACCATATCACACCTCTCTTTTCGTGTTTGGACGGGTCAGTCAATAGTAATCAGCGTGGGATGGCAAAATATTCGCAACCGGAATACGGTAAAATGTTGCATAACGATATTACTCTCCATACCGTAACACCGTCGCATACCAGGAATTTGTTAAGCGGCAGAGTTACGTTACGATGTTCTGTTGTATGTCTGTACGCACTTTAATGTTATTTTTTGTTTTTGGTTTTATATCCTTTTCTATACACTATGACTTGCCAAATGTACAAAATTTGTATCTTTAATAATAATTGATGAATAAAATTATTTATCTACATCTGACCCACAAGATATATATACCTCAATAACTTTTTATTTGTCAGTGAATTTGATACATTTTTTTCTTATACCGTGTGTAAAACAGCTAATGTGGCCAACTGTTAACTAATACTGATTCAACAAGCAAGTTGGACGTAACAGTTTGAGTGTATTGTAGCTGGCTGGTGGGGCATAGATTGAGCCTGTCCCTATGTTCGCTGGATGTATTTTATTCCATCTCATTTCATCCTAGTTCGCAGCTATCATTCGTAATTTTTTTCTAACTGGCCACTCTTGGCTCTATAGATAAGGTGTACGAAGTTTGTAAAGCTTTATTAAATCAGTAAACTACATTTCAGCTTTAGAAAAAAGCTTGCCTACTACGATTAAAAATAAATGCAAAAAATGCAAAAAACATTATGCATTTTTTTATCAAAAAGGCCGAAAAATAAAAAAAATCGCCAAAACAGATGAAAAAAATAAAAGAATATTGTTTGGTTTTGATCAAATCAAAAAATGTTATGAAGAAAGATTGTTGAAAATCGTCCCACTGGATCAATTTCTAATACAGTGTGTTCCATTTTGAGCAGATACACCCCTGTATTTCGGTTGTATTTGGGCGAATTGAAAAATTCTTTTTTTCAAATTGTAGTATACGACAAGATCTACCTTGCTAAATGGCAATTTTGTTGTGTATCCACAGCCTATTATAATTATAATAAAATGCTAAAAATCAAGAAACACTTTTAACGAAATGATTTTAGAATATTTGAATGGGACATGCTTAGAAAGACTAAATGATTAAAAAAAATTCGGAACTTTTTCTTGTTAAAAAAAAGGCGGAAGAAGGGTTCATTTTATCTAATCAATACTCATTCACTACGGTTTATATGAGGAGTTAATGATAACATTATTTTGGTACCAGAGTGTATTTTTTGATTGCTCTGTATAAACTGTAATATTATTTCATATTGATTAGATGAAATGAAACCCTATACCGTTTAAATTGTAAAAAAACATTTAAAAATTTTTTTTTTTTTTTTTACAAAAGTTGATGAGTCGTAGGAAGAGTTATCAATATGAAATTAGGCTTTCTAAGGTTTCTAATCCCTAATAGCGCTTCTTAAGTTTTAGTATTTTATTTTAATTATAGTATACAATATAAAAACTTGTCATTTAGGGAGATATATCTCGTCGAGTACTACAATTTGAAAAAAAAAGAGTTTTTCAATTCGCCCAATACAACCGAAATACAGAAGTTTGTCTGCTCAAGTGGAATATACTGTATATGTAAATATTTTATTTTTTTCTTTCGACTATTTTATCGAGTTCTTTATTTTTTGCTTTTAATTTTGTATTTGGCTTTTTGGGATGATTCTGAACAAGTTTTATTAATTAAATTTTTTGATAAAAAAAATGCATTTATTTGCATTTTTTTTTATATATAGACGATAAATAATAAATATGGAATTAAAAATGCTTAATTCCTCTTTTACATTTACTAGATTTACTAGATACTCTTATTTGTATGTTTCAGACGTGTTTGCCTCTGTTTTCAGCATTTGCATTACATGAGAAAAAAAATTTACAATAAAATAAAATTCTTAAAATTATACAGGGTAGACCATTAATAATGGGCGACAGTTCAAGGGTAGGTACTTTGGACTAAAATATGAGGATATAACCAAATATGCTTTAGTAAAATGTTGCTGTGGAAAGAGATACAGGGTGTCAAATTTGAAATTATTTTTTCGCTTTTTTGCAATAATTCAACAACATCTTGACTCGTCTTCACCAAATTTGGTAGAGAAACATTCTGATGATTATTTTTTTCATATAGGCTAGCCTGGTTTGCTATTATTATTTGTCTTTTCCATTACTTATGACATACTGACGAGAACATAACAAGTTCGAAACAGGTCTAAGTCTAGTGAGGAATTGACAAATGATTTTAACTACCAAACAAGACTTGCAGGTTTAATTCAACGCAGGTAGGGGCTTTTATCCGTTGAATGGTTGTTTCCTGTAAGTCTTATTCAGTATATTCAAATTTAATGAAACACATTGTACTTATTGAAAAGTATGCTTTGGTTACGTCTTAGTCCTGTCGTGTACGTCATTTAGTCATTTCATTTTGTTCTTGTGTTCCCCGTGTTAATTTATCAAGTTCTTTAACATCTTTTTTTTATAATACCTCGACATATTTTTCAAATGAAGAAATGAGGGATATAATATGTGTTTACGCACAAAATAATTTTAGCGGGCGTACTGCAGCTAGGAGATACTCAGAGCAATATCCAAATAGAAGGCAGCCAAATCATAAGATTTTCCAACATCTGTTTCGTCGTTTGGGAGAAACGGGTTCATTTCGTCATAAAAATGATGTAGGACGACCGAAACGAATTACTTCAGATCAAGAACTAGAAATTTTACTTCGTGTGGATGAAGATCCTCAAGTCCGCTCAAGCCGTTTAACAGCGGCAACAGGAGTGAGTAAGAGTCTAAGAGTTCTAAGAGTCTTATGCAAAGAACGCTTCTACCCATATCACTTCACTCTTGTACAAAATTTACTTCCAAGGGATCTTCCACGAAGGTTAGAATTTTGTCAATTTCTTCTCAATAAACATAACAGAGATCGAAATTTTGTTAAGAACATTTTATTTACTGAAGAAGCAACTTTTACTCGTTGAGGCGTTTTTAACTGGAGAAATAGACATTACTGGGAAATAGAAAATCCACATGCTGTTAAAGAAAGGCATTTTCAGCACGAATTTAAGATTAACGTTTGGTGTGGTACTATCGGCGATCAGGGATATGGGACCATTTGTTCTTCCTCCAAATTTAAAAGGGCATTCATTTGTTTTTTCTTCGAAATACTGATAGATGATTTAATGCGAGACATAAGAGGCAGAATATGGTTTAAGCAAGATGGAGCTCCCCCTCATTTCTGCATTGCAGTCAAAAATCATCTTGATGTGACTTTCCCTCACAGATGAATCGGTCGAGGAAGTGAATTTGCATGACCACCAAGGAGTCATGATTATAATCTTTTGGATTTTTATGTGTGAGGATATATGCATATACTATCAATTCAAGAGAAGAAGAACTGTGGCACCAAATTTAAATGCGGCAAATTTTATTAGAGGACTGCAAAATGTATTTTTCAATGTAAGAAAATCTTTTATCAAAAGAATTAGAAAAGGCATAGAAGTAGGTGGAAACCATATCGAACATTTGCTCTAAGTTGCAGCAATTAGTTCATAAGAAAGTGAGAGAGAGTTTACGATGTTGTTACGCTTTTGTTTTTATTTATGTTTTGTACTTTCTTTAATAAATACAATTTGTTTCATTAAATTTGAATTTGTCTCAAAAAATTATTGAAATCTTTAACAGCAGTTTTCTCGAAAACGGTTGGAGTAATCAAGTTCTACCAAGTGTACTTTTTTTTACGTGGAAATGACGCCCCCATCAGGTTTTCTTGTCAGAAGTACCACAACGTTTCGTAAAAAAAATGAACAAAATTCATCATCAGATACATCTCCTGCGGCGCCCTCTATGGTCGAACGTAATGTGATACATCAATTATTATTTCTTAGATTAAAAAATGTTCCTTTACCAAATCTGGTGAAGATCGGTCAAGAGGTTGTTGAGTTATTGCAAAAAAACGAAAAACTAATTTCAACTTTGACACCCTGTATCTTTTTCCACAGCAACATTTTACTAAATCATATTTAGTTATATTCTCATATTTTGGTCCAAAGAACCTACCCTTGAACTATGACCCATTATTAATAGTCCACCCTGTATAAATTGTAAACTAATTTAGTACCTTGTAGACACTGAAGTTGTTTTCATAGGCACCAAGACACTGTATACTACAAACGATGCGTGTTTCGGCAGCCATGTTGGTATTATCTTGAGATAATGAAAACGGATTGTTTTCATCATCTCCACTTCTCCATTTCTCTTACTTCAGTGTCAATGTCATATCCAAAGTTTTGAAAAGAAATTTAAGCAGTAATGATTTTATTTCAGAAAAATGCATGCCGGTGTTTGTTATATTTTTAAAATGTTATTGATAAAAAAATTTAGAACACCACTAAATTAACGCAAAAATTTGAGTATAAGAATAACTTTTCAAATTTCCCCTGTAACGCTGAAACTGTATCCAGTTTTTCTTTTAATGATCACATGATTCATATGAATTATAAAAAGGCAGGAATAAAATGTGCAAATTGTGTCCAGCCATTCTAATCAAGTTACTTCATAAATACATCGATAATTCTCATACATTTTGTCCATTTAAATATCAACTTATACAAAATACATAAACGCTCGCTTGTAATTTCACTAAAAATAAACTAACCTCCATCTTTTAATGGTGGCAATTCTTCTTCAGTTAATTTTAGATCACTTTCTTTTGGGAAACCATCAAATTGCTTATCGAAAATATATACCTTTGCTTTCACCATTGTCACTAAATAATAACTGCGAGGTCAACAAGTGTAAAAACTTATGTGATGTATTTATTGAGTGGCGTTATCACAAGGTTAAGCATTCTATGACTGTACAGATTATTAGCATTGGTGTGATAATCAGTAGCGTAACTTTGGATTTTTGGCCCCCCCGTGAAAAATGTTTTAGGGCCGCCTCATGTCGTGAATAAATAACATAATTTTTGTCATTACTTTAAAACTTTTTTTATTGCCTTATTTCTATTAACATCCTAACGGAGTTTAGCTATAGCCTATAGCTGTAGTTCATTTCACGTCATCAATTTTAAATTTCTAAATTTATTCGCAGTGCCTTTGCTATAGAGCTATCGGCACAAATTTCAGTGTTTCTTCCGAGACGCTACATATAGTAAAATACTAAAGTAATGAAAAATATCAGACAGCATACAATCAAATACTGATTTTTTTTCGAAACAAAAAATAATTTTAAAAACATGAATTAATATTCTCATAATAAAGAAAAACAATACTAACTTTAAAAAATAAAATAATACATAAATAAATAAATAAATAAATAAATAATTCAAATTAGATGCTCAAAAACACCTACTTCTTGAGTAAGGCATTATCATAACCTATTATAAAAGCCCCTTCTGACAACAAACGAGCGACTGTAAACTGCGCATACCGCTAGTCGTGTATCTAGTAGGTTGATTCGATCTGTATAATCTGTATAGTACTGAAAATACCACTTGATTTGTACCTTCGAAAAAATGTTGCTTTCGTCGTAATCGAGAATTTTGCATAACATTTTTTCATAAAATATAAATGCCAGATAGAAATTTAATTAGTAATTACTGTATATACTTTTAAGAACTGGCTGTGGTACATTTCAGCGATCTTAATAACGAAGTGCATCTACTCCTTTTAATTGGGAAACCTAGAGTAACATATTTATATGGACAAAAACTGATTTAAGTGACTACCATAAAAATATTACTGGAATAACTGGATGTTATGACATTGCTGCAATACTCTTATGAAGAATTTCTCGAAATATTCCTATGAACTACCAATTCATTGCTGCCTCTTAATCAAGGGATTTAAAAAGTTCAATAAAACACAGTGTTAATTCAGCAAATTTTATTAAAAAATAATTTAAATTTTAACAACAGCTTTACCAATATTTCCTCCTTCCAGCATATTAACAAAAGCTTTAAACATGTTGTCAAAACCTTCAGTTACAGTTTCCCGATATTTAAGTTTTCCCTCTTCGATCCATTTTTGAAGTTGCAGAATACCTTCCAACCATCTATCACTGGAATAACTGGATGTTATGACATTGCTGCAATACTCTTATGAAGAATTTCTCGAAATATTCCTATGAACTACCAATTCATTGCTGCCTCTTAATCAAGGGATTTAAAAAGTTCAATAAAACACAGTGTTAATTCAGCAAATTTTATTAAAAAATAATTTAAATTTTAACAACAGCTTTACCAATATTTCCTCCTTCCAACATATTAACAAAAGCTTTAAACATGTTGTCAAAACCTTCAGTTACAGTTTCCCGATATTTAAGTTTTCCCTCTTCGATCCATTTTTGAAGTTGCAGAATACCTTCCAACCATCTATCATTCCATCTTACCACGTGAAAACCTTCCATTTTCAATTCCTTCATAATCATCGTAAACTGTATCAGCGGTGCTGAAAAAAAAAATGTTTCTTAAAATATCTTATTATTGGACTTCTCAGTCAGATAATAGTTTATTAAAAGAAGTCGTAAAAAAGGAGTTTCATTCATCTATTTACAGTGTTCCAGTATTTCTTTAAACAAAACTAAACTATTTCCAACAAATCACATCACATTTATACAGGGTGAGTCAGTTTTTTTGTAGACAAACTTTAACAGGAGATAGAACACTTGTTTTTAAAAAGAAAAGTTCCTATAAACATATGTCGTAGAACGCTTCGTTTCCGAGATACAGGGTGTTGAATATAATTTTTTTTCCTCGAATTTTCATTATAACTTATAAACGAATGCTTAGATTTTTTCCATGTTTGGGGGCAATGCCTATTAATTAAGGGACATAAAACAAGCGATAAGAATGTTCAAAAACTTGCACAGTGGCGGAGTGGAGGGGGTGTTCAACCCCTTTTTTAAACAGAACTTCTACACCAATGACAATTTTTAATAAAAAACTGTTATTTTCATTATCTACATACAGTTTAACAAAAATAATGTCCCTTCTTCTGTTTCGAAATTCCTGTGCGTTTCCGAGTTATTTTGATTTTTAGTGTATGATGTGGTACTAAATTAAGTAATTTATTTATTATCAATTATCCGCTAAATATTTAATTCTTTCAACGAAACCTACCTAAATATGGTTTGTTAAGGATTCTAAAAAGCCGAAATCTCTTATTCTTTATCTCTTTCCAATGTAGTCAAAATAAATATTTGTTATATCTAGCCATACTCAAATACAATACATACAAATACATACTTAAAAAATTCGAGAAAAAAAATTATATTCAACACCCTGTATCTCGGAAACGAAGCGTTATGTATATGTATATATATATATATATATATATATATATATATATATATATATATATATATATATATATATATATATATATATATATATATATATCTTATATTTACATTTACATAAATGACTTTTTAAAAACTTTTCATTTGATTAAGAGTCAACGTTGACTCTGAAGAATAAAATTGCATAATATAAAATGTGTTTATTATAACATGATGAGTATAAGAGTTCAAAAAGGTTATGACATTAATTTATAAGCTTACTAGTTAAGCTAGATAAGCGTTTCTCAGACTTGGAACAAAGCAAGTGCTGAATAGACAATTTGTAATTCTAGGAGAGAATTTGTTATCTGCAATGTAGCTCTAATACGATACTCTGGGATATTACGAAGTGAAGCCAAACTCGTGTATAAATTAAGATACAGCATCGTAGATTTTATATAACAACTTCCCCCTTATAAAAAAGTTGGTGTTCATGCAACAACTTTTTGCAAAATGAAAAACATGGTACGGAGAGCATGAAATCAAAAAAATGTAAAATATGAATCAAATGAAAATTAGAACTAAACATTTGAAATACAAAATATAAAGGTAGGTTATAAGTGTAAAGGTGCAAAAATAGCAATATGTAAAAATGTACATTCTGGGAATATAAAGAAATATAAAACGTGATAAAAATTAAATATAAGAAGGTAAAAATGCAAAACGTTAGTACACAGTTCTATAAGTTATAAAATAAAAGTGATTAAAGTTTTTTTTAAATGAATTAAAATTTCACTCAAAGTCAGTAAGAATCACAATGAATTATTGAGGTCCACAATAAGGCACAGA
>JANEYF010005691.1:522500-599632 GCA_029963845.1 Rhamnusium bicolor | reverse complement strand
ATTTGCCCAAACTGCACCTTCTTGTGTTTTGTTGTATGACATCTGATATTATATATTTGTTTACAGCTGTTCAGAATGTTCGATTTTTTTATTAATTCTTCTTAGAGACTAGTCCAAATAGCCAAAAAACAACATATAATAATTTGCCTTAGAAATTGAAATCAGTACACAAATTAAACAAATTTAAAGAGAGCCTAAAGGAATTTTTATTAAAATATACCTGAATTTTTAAACAGTAATTGACATCCATGACTTAGCTTGAATTCGACCCCAGGACCCGTTGGTCTCAAGCCTAACGTATAAGCACTAATCCACTGAGACGACAATACTTATGATTAACGCAAAAGAAATGTAAATAACGTTGCAGAGTGTAGTATCATCAACTCAAAAGTTCATATTTGAAAGTGACCTTAGTCTATTACAGCTATTTTTGGTATCAGTTTTCAGTTTTAATCTAACCCTTACCTGTTTGACGAAATCGGGCTTCGGCGCGAAAAGTTGATCACCGTATACAGTGTTTCTTAATACTCTCAAAGGTTGTCATGATGTATCTACCTGCCCGGCTATTATCCCTAACAATTTAGTCACGCCAATCTAGAGAACACTGGACCCGACATTTTTCTAGCGGATGATCACGCGTCTCACCTGTTTTCTGCCGTCGTTGGTCCTTATATTTTCTAATCGTGCAGAGCACTTTTTCAAAGGAATCCAGTTAAGAGTTAAATATTTCTTATTATAAGAACTACATGCCTGTAGAAAACTAGATAAGGATAATTATACCTGCAATGCGATTTAAAAGTATTGAGCCCTTACTTTAACCGCCTACGAAAAAAAAAAACTAGACGACCGAATTAGACCATTTCTTCATGTCAGTACATATACTGACTGTTTACTATAGTGTTTTAAAATTTTATGAAAATAGGTGTTACAGTTTTTGAAATATTAAATGATAATGCAAAAGATATAATTGGCGAATCAATTTCCCAAAAACTGTTTGACGAAACTACTTGAAATTTTCATAAGTTATGAAATATACCTTTCTGTACATTGTGATTCTTTGCAACAAGAAACGACTTTGAGTTGTTCAGTTAATAAAATAAATGTTGCTAATTGGTATTTTCATTATTATTAATACTAGAAATAAAATATTATCACTTGTATCAATGATCTTGATAATATATTATCCACGGTTTGTCCTGCAGTTGATGAAGTTGTCTGCCTTGGAGATCTTAATGTAAATTTTTTAAATTTGTATAATCCTGTAGAACTTTGCTTTCAGTCATATAACTTTATACAACTTATAAACGAGCCTACTAGAATTACTGATCGCTCCAGCACACTGCTTGATCCTGTGTTCATCTCTAATAGTGAACTTGTTAACTCATTCGGTACTCTTGCCACTGATGGGATATCTGACCATAGAATGGTATTTTGTGATTTAAAAGTCAATAAAATAAAAATGAAACCAAAACTTGTAACTTTTCGCTGTTTTAAACATTTTGTCTTAGATAATTTTTTGGCTGATTTATACAACCTCCTTGGCTTAATATTATTCATGAAAATAATATTGACAATAAAATTAATTTATTTAATCATTTTATAGTTTCACTTTTTGATAAACATGCTCCAATCAGGCATGTTAGAGTTACTAAGCCTAAGGCCCATTGGTTAACTCCAAATTTAAAATTAATTATGAAAGAGCGGGATAAAGCCCTTCAGAAATATAAACGCACTGATTTTGATACTGATAAGATATATTATAAAAATTTACGTAATTATACTTTAGCTATGGTCAGGCGAGAAAAGAAAAGTTATCTTGAATACGTAGCTTCTCAGAATAATTCTAAAAAAATCTGGGCAGCGCTTAGATCTCTCAATGTTCGCTCTAACAATCAGCTTACTCTACCTAATGAACTAGCAGATCCTAATGCAATTAATAATTATTTTGCGTCTTTTATTCAGAATATTTCTAATATGTGCAACGATCAAATCAACTTTTACAACAATCATAAGTATAATGAAAATAATATTTTTTCCTTTACACTTACATCTATAAAGGAAGTCAACGAAATTTTAAATAATATAAAAACAGGAGCGTATGGTGCTGATAATATATCGTCTACTATGTTAAAGTATTGTAGTCCTTTCATTGATCCTTTTATTACTCATATAATTAATTGTTGCATTGAGCAAAAATATTTTCCTTGATTTATGGAAAACTGCTATTGGCATACCTTTACCTAAAAATAGTAATCCAAATTCATTTTCAGATCTTAGAATTATTAGTTTCTTGCCTACTATATCCAAAATTTTTGAAAAAATTTTATATAATCAGATTTTTCATTATTTTATTTCTAATAATCTCTTACCTGATTCTCAATGTGGTTTTAGGAAAGGATATAGTACGGCTACAGCTTTATCCACCGTTACTGATGATTTAATTAAGGCTCAGGACGAAGGATTAGTTAGTGTGCTGGTGCTATTAGATTTTTCTAAGGCTTTTGATACTATTAACCATAGTCTTCTTTGCTCCAAACTTAAATATTTTGGTTTTGATGACTCCTCAGATTTGCTTATCAGCTCTTATTTATATGGTCGAATGCAGAGGATTTCCGTTGGTAACGTGCTTTCTTCCAATATTAACATACTTTCAGGTGTACCACAGGGATCCATTTTGGGTCCTTTACTTTTATTATTTATACCTCTGACATCATAAACGCAGTAAATATGTGTAAAATTCAAGCATATGCCGATGACACTCAATTGTACTTTCACTTTAATGTAAATGATCATGCTCATGCAGCTGACGTCATCAACTCAGAATTGCAAACCATTAAACAACTTTCTGATGAACATGACTTAAAATTAAATTCATCCAAATGTAACTTAATTCTTTTTGGTAACAAAAACAGAAAATCTTTTTTAAAAGATAATTTAATTATTAAAATAGACGGTGTGTCCGTGCCAATTGTAGATCATGCAAAAAATTTGGGAATAATTCTTGACACCAATTTACGCTTTAAAGAACACACAAAAAATTACTGCAAAAATCCTACTCATCGCTTAAATTAATATTTGCTAGTCGGGATATTCTTAATTTTAAATTAAAAACAATGCTGTGTGAATCACTTGTTCTTTCCCATTTTAACTACTGTGATTTCATATATGGACCATGTCTTGAACAGTTTGAGAAAAATAGAATACAAAAAGTTCAGAACTCGTGCTGTCGGCTGATTTATGGACTAAAAAAATTGATCACATTTCGCATAAAATTAGAGATATCAAATGGCTTAACATGGAAAATCGGAGAATCCATCATTTAGGAAATTTTATACATAAAGTTTTAGGTACACCCACCTCTTCAGTTTTGAAAAATAAATTTGTTGTGCGTTCTAACATACATTCTAGGAATATTAGATATAAAAATAAATTCACAATGCCACATCATCGGACTGCTTTGTTTCGGAGAAGTTTCACATTTAATGCTATTAATCTATACAACTCTCTTCCAGAAGAATTTAAATTATTTAATTTTAACAAATTTAAGTATAAATATAAATTGCACCTCTTCAGTAGGCAGTAAACATAATGAATTGGTTATATATTTCAGTACCAGGCCGTCAAAGAAAGGAGAATTGAAAGGTAAATAAATAATGCATATGGTAATCATTCTTTTTCTTTTTTTTTGGTATTTTGTATGGAGTGATATATATTTTTTTTATTTACTTTCTCATTTGAGGAGAGATTTACAACCTCTCATGGTTGAGTATGAATAGCTTGTAGCTAGACTTCGCCATGATTTGTTTGTGATCTATTCTCTTTCAATAAATTTTCTCGATTTTGTGTACTTATTTTTTTAAAGCAATAAAGTCGATTTATTATTATTATTATTATTATTATTATTATAAGATAACACTTACACAACAAATAGCGATTCTATAAATAAATTATAATTTTATCAAATATTATCGAAATATGACAAGAAATGCATAATCGGAGTAGGATAAAGTCGACCGTTTTCGCTTATTTAATGTATTTTTTTCAAATATCTTGGACTTTTCGTTGATATTTTTTCATACTTTGATTCCCCAATATCGAAACCTACTTGTTGTAAAAATATTGTGTTTATGAATTATCTCATTTAAGATATACAGTGATGCCACAAAATATTTTTTTAATTTTTCTTTTTTGTATTTTTTTTTAACGCAGTGTGATAATAGCCATATGTTTTTATCTACACCTGCAAAAATTGTACTCGCACTGTTTGTTAGCTGTGGTAGCCATGTCACTGACCATCATCTGGTACGTAGGTTACGCTAAATACCTTGGAGACAGTTAGTTTACGAACACCATCTGATAATATAAGTGATATTTTTATAAGTTTCGGCAGTTCCGAAGACGATGCACCAAATATGAAAATTCTTTTGAATTCTTCCGGTGGGGTCAATAAGGTCCAAAACTAATTGATTATTATTATTACTAGCTATAAATTGGTATATGTTTCAACCCTGAGCGCTCCTGGCCCAAAATGGGCAAGGTTCTTTGGAGCAAGCAAATAATCGATAATGTCATTCGGTTTTGTTCGATGAGGGCTACCGATTTTAGGCCCACCAGTTGGCGCCACTGGCGAGTAAGGTCACAATCAAAAGTTATTGTTAGGCACGGAACAAGTTCATATGATTTTATTATAATTATTTCGCACATTAGTAAATAAAAAACGTGTTAATTATGCCTCAGTGTTGTGCAGTTCCATTTTGTTCGGAAACAATAGGCGGACATATGTTTCCGAGAGACAAAACTCGCCTAAAACAGTGGTTGGTAGCGATTTGCAGGAATAACTTTACTCCTTCGAAACATTCGTGTGTTTGTAAAGAACATTTTAATCCTGACGATTGTGCGTTACCAAAGGGATCTACTACAGAAAATCGTAACTAATAATCATGCATATTCGTTGTTTTCATCATGCTCATTCTTGATATAACCTAACTTTAATGACATAAGACACCTCTGATAGGTACAATAATTTCCCTACTGAGCAAATAAATTGCTACTTTCCCCTTCTGCCATCATTGTGTTAAATGTTTTTCAGCTAATTTTTATAAAAATTACTAAAAAACTCGCGTTAAAAAGCCATAGTAAACATCAACGTTCAGTGACATGGACCTTACCCTACTCTAGCGCCTCTCGTAGTGAATTCAAGCACGGTAGCCCTCATTGGCACGTAATAGAGAATCTATTAGTCGAGGGGTAAATCTGTTGACAATAATCTGTACACCAAACTTCCAAAGTACTTCCACGGAATTTCACTATTTTGGATAGGAATTCCAGGGAATTCCAAAGAAATTCGGAATTCCAAAGAAATCCACGGAATTCCAAGTATATATGTATTTTTTTCAGACGAAAATGAACAGAAACTTTATCATTTATTGTAACAAAAATATTTTTTGTAAAAGGCATTATAAACCTAAAATTGATTGTAAAAATAAAATCGGATAAAATGAAAACAATATTTTCAATACTTTATTATCGTGCTAGGATGGACATACATACTATTCATTACAACAAAAGTTGGGAGAAAAGTTTATAAGCAGATTTATAAAAAAATCAAAAAATAGATTCTAAAAATAAAGCAACAAAATAAAATCAACCTTTCTTATAAATAAAACTGGATCCATGGATGCTTTCAAAGAAGGACTTCAAAATGATATTCACATTTGAATAACCTCTTTCTCGACGATCTTGTATGAATACTGGTTCCAGTATCAATTGTTTTCTGTGGTAGTGCACATGTTCTATCAAGTGATGAAGGAGAAAATAGTGATAAATGTGAAATTCCTGAGAAAACTTTTGAAAAACTTGTAAATGAAGGGTTATCAGATAATATAATGATTACCTTGAAAATAAATTCTCTGTCATAGCCGAAAATGAATTAATTTTACATAGATGACTGCAATGATGTCATTTTTTAGAAAAAAAGGCAATAATAGAAAGAAAAATTTTGATCTAAAAACGGCTACGAAATCCAAACCAATGGAAAAAAAGATCAGCAATTGCAAGAGACAGAGGGGAAGAATGGCCTTCCCAAAACGAAAAATTTATGCTAAAAAAAGATAGAACAGGGAATGTTATACAGACTGAAGTGCAGTGAAAGTTTAACCTGGAAGCCAAAAAGGCTATTCGGAATAATTGTTATTATTTGGACATGGACTTCAGAAATTGTCACTTATTTAACAGTCCTGGAATGGGTTGGAACCTATGATGCGAAGATAACACTGACGTAGTTTTCCACGAAACACCAAAATACTACTATATACTGCACTCGTTGCGCGTTTCGCCAACTAAGTTGGCATCATCTGGAGATGATTAAAACTAACCATATGCTAATAATGTACCCTATTTATACCTAAACTATTGTCACGGTTCGGTGAACCCTGACCCACTAACTAATAAAGCGGGCTACCTGAGATTGGCCCTCTGTCACTATTCATACATTTTACACTTTGTGATTTCCAAGCTTTCAAATGCATCCAGCTGTCTAGTATTTGTTACATTCCATTAATGTTAAATTGCTAATATCTATTGTATGGTTTTTTCTCAAACGCATGTTGGGCCACACTAGACTTATCTGCTCAACCATATTTGAGATGGGCCATATGCTCTTTGAGTTTAGTTTGAATTGATCGTCTAGTTTGTCCAACACAATTTTGATTAGTCCTTACAGCTAATTTCGTAAATCCCTGACTTTTCGTTTGTTTTATTTCTATCTTTTGAATTGCCTATATGTAGTTTATTTCCCGATGAATAAACCACTGTCATACCTATATCATTAAAAATCTTACCAATACCACGGGTGATTCGAGGATCAAATGGAATCGATACAAATTTTTGATTTTCTCTTTCATTTTGAAATGTCGAGGAATTTCGAAGTGACTCTTTAAATTTTCGTTTCCTGATTATTTTATCATTTAAATTTACAGAATATCCATTACTCGCAGTTATATCCTTAATCAAACCTCTCCTTATTGAGGGGGAAGGTTAATAGACGATGGACTAGAAAATTAAAACTCGCCATTTTGTGTTGATCACAATGGCGAGAGTCCTTAGCGATATATCTTAGAGTACTGATATTTTTTTCTGTATATGTCAAATCCTAATTTATTATCACTACTTCTAATTATTAATATATCTAAAAATGGTAGTTGTTTAGAGTTCTCAATTTCATATGTGAATTTCACTGACGCGAAACGACTGTTTATTTTAGACACAAAGTTGTCAATATCAGCGACTTTTGTATCAAAAACTGCAAAAACATCATCCACGTACCTAAGCCAAACCCTGGGGAAATTCTAAAATCTTTTTTTGCTTCTGTCTCGAATCTGTTCATGAAGAGACTGGCAATGAATGGAGACAAAGAGTTAGTCATTACTGTTCCTTCATGTTCGAAGAAATTATCGTTGATTCGAAAGCAATTTTGTTTCATGTTGAAGATATTCTTTTACTACATCTTGACTGAGATTGTTTAATTCGAGTAAATCCTTAAGGTAGTCCAAGGTCTGTGGTATCGGCACTTGAAAACAATGAACAAACGTCAAAGGAGATCAAAATTTCACATCCTTGCAACTGAACAATTTTCACCTTATTATTGAAATCATTGGACTTAATCACAGAGAATCAAGCCAAAAAAACAACTCTGTGTGTGTGGATATGAAAAATTACTTTTACAATTTTGAAACGCTTTCAGTAAGATTAAGCTTGTTTAATGAAAAAAAGAATAGCCTGGACAAAAAAAAAATCAGAGGTTATATTAAATGATTTAAGGTTGAGTAGTATAGACACTATTTACACAAAGAAAGCCTCGATGAGTATACACCAGTTTTGAGGATGAACTTGTTAAATAAATTAAGCTGAGAAGGTCAGAAGGAAGAAATTACTCCTAACATATTTACAGAAAAAGTAGAAGGACTAACAGCTGAAAATTGGACAATTTACCTTAAATGCATAAAAGAAGAATACAAATGAAGAAATCTTTGAACAAAATGAAGGAAATTTAAAGAAAAAAAGGAAATTAATTAGTTTTAAGAATAAAGTAGTTGTATATTAATTTTTCGTATTAAAATAAAAAACATGTTTGGAATCATAAGACCTTTTTCAATTTTGCTGATTTCCCTGTATAAGAATGTCATGTATATTTAATTTTTTTGCAAGTAATAAAGTTTCAGAAATGTCCATAGTGCTAACCAACAGTACGAGATTCAATCTATTGAACTATTAGTTGTTTTTTGATAAAAAAAAAAAATAATAAAAGAACTCTGTCATCAATATTCTTAATTCAAGTTTATGCAAAATAATGATTTTGGTATTTATGTCTACAATTCGTATGTGTCATGAGTAACATGTTAATTCTATTAAAAAAATAGAATACAAGGATAATGCAAAATAAATAATACTATAATAAAATCATAACAAATAACTAATTTTTGACTACAATAATAATAATTGTAAAACTTTTAATGAATGCCAAAAACTTCTAAGGAATTCCAAGGGAATTTAAAGGAAATTCCAAGGAATTCTAGAGAATTCCATGGAATTCCATATGCTTGTACACCAAACTTCCAAACAGGTTTACCCCTCGCTACTAGTGTATTATTTCTATTTTTAATAAGTTATGACAATGTCAAGGATATTAGTAATGGATTTGGATTACAAGGCAAAATGTTTGCTTGACCATCACAAAGCACAAACCTGAGATTCCGCATAATTAAATTAAATGCTCAAAATATTCATTGATACAATCTAACAATGTCTGAACAATAATTTATCGTTGCATATTATGAAGAACTTCTGGTATAATAAGATAAATTTAGTACCGAATTCGCTGATTCTAATATGGAGTTTCTAATTAGAGTTTCAAATATGAAGTATTCCCAAATAGATGGACTGGACGACAGGGAGGGGGTGAGTTGAGTGTCCACCAAGATCGCCAGATCTAACACTTTTGGTTGTTTTGTGGAATTACTTGGGAAATAAATATGAACAATTTCATGACGTAAATAAATTATAAATGCGCTTCATCTCTAATGAACAAAATGCTACCCAACGGTGCAAAATGGGATAAATCCTTTTTCTTCTATTTTTCAGATAAACATGAAAAGTTACCGTTGTTGACCCAATCTATCATTTAAAATATTCAGTTCGTGGAAAATCCAAAATACAGCAATAAAAGTCATTTAACTTACTAATAAAAATACTTTTTGATTTAAAGCTATTAATATTTTTTGATTCCTTTCAACTCTTGTAAATAATAGAAAACTAACTGTTTTGAGTAAAACAAAATAAAGCCACGTTTTGATTGGGCAAAATGAAATAAATCCACACTGACCTGGCAAAAAGGCATAAATCCAATCCAAAAATCATAATATTGAAATAAATATCATATATTTAAACTTGAAATGTACATATTATTCAAAGTGAAGTGTAGTGAAAAGAGTATAGCTGTTTTCACTGGCCTCTTTTTGTAGTGGTTTTTCATCTTTTACGAAAAATACTATATTTCGGATTTATCTTCTTTTGCACAGCTGCTCCTCATATGTAAAAACTTATTCATATTCGATTTTCGTCTTTCAGATAAATGAAAAACTGCTGCTCCTTTTTGGCGTGATTGATCAACAAAATCAACTAACAGATTTTATTTTTGTTAAACAAATAGACAACTTCCACTTTTAAGCAAATATCATAGCAAGATCTACGGTTAATTTTGAGAATCACATCAAACTGGTCATCTCTGTTTTGGGTAGATGATGGTAACCCTTTAAATATTACTTTAATTCGGTAAGATGGTGCAGGAATAGTATTGTATATGCCTTATTGTGAAGGACATTTAGTTATGTGTACAACTATTTGCATAAATAATGTAATAATTACATTGTCTGCTTGTAAATAACAAAAAATCATGTATCGTAAATTACTTACCCAACTTTGTCCCCCCTAGAAGACACCACTGTTTACCCACGGTGTAAAATTGTAGAGGGTGACTTAAATGTTTACCGTATTTTACCGCTTTTGTTATGGTTTCAGTGTAGGTGGCGACGTAAAGCAGGTAGAAATTGATAAAATGAATAATAGCACGGAGCATAATTGGAAATTAATGATTGGTTATACTGTTTTCAAAAACAATTATTTAAAACAATATCTTCAAGCAAATTGAATAAATGGGGAGAAAAACATATTGACAACGTTATAATTTAAATAAAAATATTTGAAATGATTCTTTCAGTATTAATTCCTTTCCCTTCGTAGTTTTATTTGTAAGTATGTCAATTAAAACCAAATATTTTTTAAACTATTGCTGTAAACTAATATCTTTCAGTAGCTTACCTTGTAGTCTAGAGGTTCTAAAAATGATAAGTGGAGGTACTAAGGGAAAGTATATTGGCACTAACACCAATAATATTTTTTTTAGTGTATAGTATATTATTAAAATATTAACAGTTGTTCCATATGTTCTGCTGTTAAAATCCGCTGCCTGTCTGCAAAAATATATTTAATGTTGGAAATGAACGTTTTATCTTGACAGATGTTATTGGGGGATATTTAAAATAGGGAACATTCGTAAAGACGCCATATTTATTTGAGGTCCTAAATTATCTACTCCTTTGTCCTTTTGATGTTTACTATTCGATGATAACAATACCAGGATTGTTGTATAAAACACTTTATAGTTTTTTGTTTACGTGTTCAGCGATGTTTCCAGATAATTGATACATATATTGTCGAAGATCAAACACTACATTCGTCACATTGTGTATGGTAAATTTTATTGTTTTTGGTCGACGTTCAAGTTCTATAGCGACAGAGATACGTGAAAAGCTTGAATGTATAAATTATGAATCTTTTTGAACACTGGTATCGAGAAGAGCTTCTTGATGATTTTCAATAGCAACTGCTCCTTTAGCATCCAATAGTATGTCTCTTTTTATATTGTCAAAGTTTCTTTAGTAATATGATGCCCCGTTCAGCCAAGTGTTCCATCTTGTCAGTATACACATCGAACTAAACCACTAGATACACGACTAGCAGTATGCGCAGTTTACAGTCGCCTGACTGTTGCCAGCTAGAATCACTGTTTGTTTCGAAAAAAATCAGTATTTGATTGTGTGCTATTCTGATAATTTTCATAATTTTAGTGTTTTACTATCTGTGGCATTTTGGAAGAAATACTGAAATTGTGAAACATTCAGATAATTTTAGTAAACACGTTAATACGCGAAGATTTCTTTAGATGAACAAGGAATACTCCACCGCAGCTTTAGCGATATTGAACTGCATTTGTCTCTTATGCTATGCTCCTCCCAGCAAACGCCTTAACTCATTCGTTAACTTTCGTTCGGACTTCATATTCTGACGAGCAACTATAAACTGCGCATACCGCTAGTCGTATATCTAGTGGATTGTCTCGATCTGTAGAATGGCGTTAGTGACGTATTGGGTAGAAGTTCGTGAAAAGTCGTTGGCATTCTGGTGCCTTTAAAAACGATATATAACATTGTGGCTGCGAGAATAATGCAAATGCTATGTAAGCACTTAATTTGCAAACAGTCTTAAAAATGTTTTCTTAAAATGTTTTCTTAACCACCTCTCAAGTCACCGAAGTAACTCCAGTAAATCCTAGGATTTTGTGTTGAGTAAAGAGAGACGAGGCCCTACAGTTTATTGTGGAGTCCGAACCACATTTAAGGAATCGACAGTTCACTCCCATCTTAATCCGAAGCAAATTTCAAATAAAATTTGTTGCACAATAACTATCTTATATTATTAAACGCAATTTGATTTATAATCAGACTAATTAGGTAGCTTTTTAAAATACGTGATTAATGAAAATGCATAAACAAATTAATTGTTGTTTATACAATGCAAACAAATTCACATGACATAAACTTCCTGCAACCGGTACTGGAATGACTCGCCGAAATCCGAACTCTAATTATTATTACAGATAACATATTATTTCATGTGATATATGAAAACTGCTCTGCCATGGGCTGATATTTGAATGCTGCTCTGTCAGACATTAGAAGAGGCAACGCGGAGGCTCAGTTCTCATAAAACTAATTAATGTATTGGACCTTAGGCGCCTCAAATTATCAATTTATTTTAATTTTAGCACTTACCGTTTACGCTAAATTGTAGTTGGATGTAATTAATGAAATGAAATGACACGGTCGCGCGACATGTTTAGTAGTAGACAGGTCCCATTGAAATTTAAACATGTGACAGGTCCTTTTGAAGATACGGGTCTCTCAGGACTTCCGGTATTTAGAGCGCTAATAATTACTTGCTTCTGCATTCATTTATTAGCCCATATTGCATCCTGGCAAGACAAGCAGATCATATTGCCTTTTTGTTTTCAGCACAAAGAGTGCTTTACTATATGTTCGTGTAATTCATGTGAAATTTTAAATATGTAAAAATGGGTACGCTAATTAAGTTAATGTGAATTTTTACTTTCTTATACGTAATATAAGGAAGTATAGTAATCGTGATTTTTTTCGACCTCGAGATTTTGATTAATATATACGTTTTGAACCCCCCTGAATCCATTCTGACTATTTTCCGAATGATGTCTGCCGGTGCGTATGTGTGTCCGTGGATATGTGTGTGTGTAGGTACATTTCAAGGTACGCTATTAAAATTTAATTGATGTAAGTGAAGAATTAAACGGAATGGTTTTTTTAGGTCAAGATGATATATACTCTTATAAGAAAGTTATGTGCGGGCCACATCACATTTTTTGTTAGAGATAATTAGAAAATGTTGATTTATTTTTATTTTCTAATCCAAAATTCCTGTCAAACAGATTTACTTTTATTTTTATGTAATAAAATTATATCTTCCTCACCATATATCTGAATTAATCGGAATGAGAAATCAATTTTGAAATTAATTGGGTCACCAAGAATCCCAATGCTTTAACAAAGGAACTAAAGCATACAGGATGGGCAGCATGATGGACGTAACTAAAGAGTTGTGCCAGCATCAGGTACATAATCAACCCAAGAATGGTCACTCACATTGAAGAAGTTTCTTTCGCACCAAAACCACAGAATTCTGTGACCAAACGCTTGGTACTTACATATGACATGACGGGTGTTTTGCCAACTAAGTTGGCTTGTTCTGGATATGTTTAAAACTAAACTTATACTAACAAGGTCTGTTTATATGTAAAGTGTAATTGTCGTTCGACGAAACCAGACCAACTAATTACATTGACGTCACGATGGCTCACTAACCAGTCCCTAGAGGGACCGTGGTTGCTTAAACGACATTTCGTTGGAGTCACGTCTGACATCTTCAGGTTCTCGATGATAACTGTTTACTGCGGTTTCTCGATACTCGAACTGATGTTTCAGAGTTTATTTCAAACGGTTCTAGCACTCTTTCTACTATTGATAATGAATACTAAATTAAATGATATACCTAGAGCATATTATTACGGTGAAAGAAAAAGATAATTGTTAAAGTAACTTACCACAACCTATGTAATTGTTTAGAATGCTTCTGAGATTTATGTATTTGGAAAAACAATAACTGGAACCATGCAGGGAGTACCTACGTGATTCGGTCGAACTAAAGATAAAATGATTGAAAAATAATATCCACAAAAATCAATTCCTTACAACATCAAAGATTTTAACCCATTTGATGACCAAGGATAAATGCTCCACAAAAGCTAGATATATATAATTTGTTTATTTATCTTTTCTCTATATTTTTTATTTAATAGAAAAAATTAACTAGAAATCTTCCATATAGTAAACATTGTAAAGTTAAAGAGGCATTTTTCTTTTTCTTTTTTGTGGCTTACTTCCACATGAATAATTCTTCGTTATCTAAAAAATATAGTTAGTTACCCGGTATGTTACTGAAAAATAAACCTCTGCGCTTGTGACTTTACGTCAAAAGAGGGTGTTTTCTGACAACTAATATGAAACACAAAAATAATAATATAATTCCCTAACGCTTTGGAAAATGAATCTTTTTCTTTTTCAGTTATTTATCTTTTTTTAGAATATGTCAAGCCTGAAATATGACATATATTATTTACTTATGTAATATCTATAGATACTTACATAGAAAGGTCGATGCTTAAAAATTATACAATATTAATTTTGTCCAATTCTTCTTTTAATATCGGTAAACACGTTGTACCAAAATCTACAGAGCAATGGGATAAACATTTTTTCTTCATTCAATAATATTATTACCGATTCCTTAATTTTTTTTTGCTGTCCGCTTTCCTTCATTAAAATTTTTACTGAATACCAGTTTATTCTATGTTTATTTTCCCAAGCATGTTCGCAAATTTTCGATATATATTTTGCTAAATTATGACACGGAGAATTAATTTTTAATCCGCTTTCTGGCAATACCGAATCGTACATCAAAAATAGTCAGCATTTTTTGGAAAAACTTTATGCAATTAATATTCATGATAGACACTTAATGATGAGTTTTGATGGAGTTAATCTTTTTACTAATGTCCCAGTAGATAAAAAAAACTTTGTTAATAACTAAAAATAAATTGCTAAATGATAACAATTTGGCGGAAAGAACTAAACTCAATGTAAACAGTATAATGGAATTATATTGACTGTTTGTATTAAGAAAATGTATTTTCAATTAGATAATGAATTCTATCAGCAGGATTTCGGTATGGCTATGGGATCTCCATTCTCTCCTATAATAAGTAATATATTTATAGAGGATTTTGAAAATAAATTATATACGAAATTATGTACATAAACCGATTATTTGGTGGAGATATGTCGACGATATTTTTGCAATTTGGCCTCAGAATATTGAGTTATTACATAATTTTTTAGAAAATATTAATGATAAAGAACCATCCATTAAATTCACTTTGGAAATAGAGAGTAATAATGAATTACCCTTCTTGGACATTTTGGTTAAAAAAATTGATAACACATTTGCTACTAATGTATACAGAAAAATAACTCATACTAATAGATATTTAAATTTTAAATTTAACCATGCTATTAATGTTAAAAGGGGTGATGTTAAATGTTTGTACGACAGGGCAAAAATAATATCTTCTAATGATCAAATATTAAATGAAGACCTCCCTGGAAAAACGTTGTAACCGACATTTTTGCCAAATCGCCAAGCTTAGTGGAATAATGTTATATCTGACCTAAAAAGTACGTTGGCAATTTGTTCCTCCAGTAAAAATGAATATTTAGTGGTGGGGCATACGGGTGACTTTGCCTGTTCGTGGAATAACATGTGAAGTTGTTTTGTCGCCGGTCGGTCTAAAAGCGTTAAACAAGTGCAAAAAGAGGATAGTTAACATCACCACAGACTACTCTGTGACATCACAAAATGAAGATAACGAGAGACGAATACTAAGACAAGCAGGGAAAAGTTATGCGACAAGGAAAAGACAAGAAAAACCTGCAAAACAAGGAAGTGTTCTGGTAAGTGGAAAAACGTTGTATGTGAATGTTTACTTTATCCTTATTTTTTGTTTGTTTTTAGGAAAGAATATTTAAATGCCAGTACAAATGCGGCGAAATAAGTAACACTTTAAAAAGAATTTCTACAGACTGAACCATTCTGAACAGAATGCTCTTTTGGTTGCCTGCATGCAGTTGTGCGATATAAAGAGAAACATAACTTCAGAGAATGTCAGTAGGCGACATTGTACTTTTAAGTTCAGTATCACTGATAGTGCGAAAAAATATCATGTATTGCAATATACTCTGTTACATCTAGGAGAATTCAAATACTCAAAGGGGTAAACATTTAAATAGGCCTCATAAAATTCAAGATAATTTAAGAAACATGGTAAAGGAATACATTGCATCTTTTCCAACCGAAGAAAGGCACTACAGCCGACAAAAATGTGCGAAGGTGTGCTTGTCTTCTGATCTCAATATTCAGAAAATGTTTGAATTATTTCACGAAAAGTACAAAGAGCCTAAAATAAAACTACATTTTTACAGAGATGTATTTAATTTTCGTTTTGGTATTCCCCGATCTCATACTTGTGCGGGATGTGATCTATTGTATACTAAGTTAGTAAATGCGGAGAATGAAGATGAAAGAGAAAGTATTAAGACAGAAAGCGAATTACATCACAGAAAAGCAGAGCAAGCTTACCAGACCTTGAAAGAAGATACAGAACGTTCAAAAAATGATCCATCAATAGTAGTGATATGTATGAATCTACAACAGGTGCTCTTTTCTCCTACATTGACTCATAGTAATATTTTCTACCAACGCAACGTCAGTTCTCAACATATAACTTTTGCATACATAATCATGCTACCAAAGATTGTGTAATGCATGTTTGGCATGAAACAGTCGCTAAACGTGGATCTGCGGAAATCTCCTCGTGCCTTTTGTCATTTATATTTTCCCATTTTAAGCCACTTGCAAGTTATGAGTCGAGGTCTTTAATCATCTGGTCTGACAGATGCATTGCACAAAATAACAGCTTCAAAATTGTTGTACTTTTGCATCATTTAGTTTTGTGGAACTTTTTCACATAAGTAGAACAAAAGTTTCTATGTAGTGGTCACAGCTTTTTACCTTACGACAGAAATTTCGCACTCATCGAAAAGCAAAAAAAAGGTGCAAGAATACTCCACCCTTTCCAGTGGGTAGAACTTATAGCTAATGCACGCCCTTCTAAATCATTTCTTGTCAAGTTAATGCAACAATCAGATTTTTTGGATACTTCTCTACTTGAAAAGAAAACTGTCCGACCAAAAGAATTTAAAGTTACAGAAGCAATGTGGTTGTTATTTAAGAAAGATGATCCAAAATGTGTGAATGTAAGGAAATCACATTATTTTCTTATGCCTTGGAATACTTTTACAATAAGAAAAACAATACCTCCACTAACTAGAATTGAAAACTTGCCAGTATTATACACAACGTCAATCCCACTTAAGCCTGACAAAAAAACGAACATAGTAGATATGTTCAAGTATATGGAATACGAGAAAACAAGATTTTTTTCTAACTGCTGCCTAGCGACGAAGAAATAAAAAAATAATAATGTGAATTACATTTACAATTTATTAAATTTTATTTTACTTTTTGTTTTGGTTTGTATTTTAATACTTAGATTTTGAAAAGCAAATATGTATCTATTACTATTATATGTTACTTATGTTAGTAGTAAAACGTTGTAAGTGGCAATCCAGAATATTAAACTTTTTTGTGTACTAAAATAGAGTTCTTCTTAAATATATGTTTTTTCTTGTATCCCTTGAGTTATTTTGATAATAAAGTTTAAATTAATATACCCAGAACTAATAAACTTGTAATTATAAAAAAGAAACTAAAAATCGTCTTTCATAAAAAAAAGTTATTTTGTCGGTTAGAACGTTATTCCAGGGAGGTCTTGAAATAATGAGAAAAAATTATTAAAGAGGTATTAATAAATAATGAATATCCCGAATTTTTGTTGATAGGAATATTGAGAACAGACTTAATAATCCGGTACAACGAAAATCTGAATACCAATATACAACAACAACAACAACAATTCCTTATATACAAGGTTTACGAGATAAACTACGTCGTGTCGGAGATAAGTTTCATGTTTGGACAGTATTTCAAACAAGTAATACTTTGAGATCCATTTTTACAAAAACAAAACCAATAAATTGTGAGCAAAAAAAAACTATATTTACAGTATTCCGTGTGAGTGTAATAAACATTATGTGAGAGATCCCTCATTGTAAGGTTAGGTGAGAATAAAAGTTATATAAAAAATGATGAAATCGAAAATTTGCGAACATATCTGGGAAAATGGACATAGAATAAACTAAGATTCGGCAAAAATTTTAATGAAAGAAGCGGACAGCAAAAAAATAAAAAAACCGCTGCCAATTACTTGGGGATCAGAACTTTCTCACCGTAGTTAAACTCGACGTGTGGTGGAGTTTATAATAAAAGTAATTTTTGACGTTTCAAAAAAGTCACATTTTGATGTTTCAAGAAAGTCACTTTGACGTTTCAAAAAAAGTCACATTTTTTGATGTTTCAAAAACTGGGACCGATTTTGCTAATCAACGACCTCAATCTCTCCCTTGACCTTTAGAATGTGAATTTTTTCTGTCTGAAATTTTGTGTATCGTCATAATTCGTCGAGATTCGTCCAGAAATGCACGAATACATAACTTCCTCACTTTGAGGGGTGAGGGAATCTGCAATAATATTATTGAATGAAGAAAAATATTTATCTCATTGCTCTGTAGATTTTAGTACAACATGGTTACCGATGTTAAAAGAAGAATTGAACAAAATTATATTGTATAATTTTTAAGTATCAACAGTTCTATGTAAGTATCTGTGGATATTACATAGACAAATAATATATGTGTCAAGTTTCACGCTTGACATATTCTAAAATAAGATAAACAACTTTGAAAAAGGAAACAGATTCGTTTTCCGAAATTTTACGGAATTATATAATTAATGTTGTGTCTCATATTAGTTGTCAAAAAACACCCTCTGACTTAAAGTCACAATCGCAGAGTTTTATTTCTCCAGTAACATACTAGATAACTAACTATATTTTTTAGACAACAAAGAATTATTCATGTGGTAGTAAGTTCCAAAAAAAAAAGAAAAATTTAGAGAATGCCATACATAACATTCAGACAATATATAGGTATAGAGGCATATCTTGAGCTTGAAAAGTTTTAATGTAAGTATCTAGAATTTCATTCATAGTTGAAAGTAGAGGCAGACTTGGTTTAATTGCAATGTTCTATTAACATTTCGCGCAAAATAAAACAATCATCCGGCAGTTATCAGACATACTATTCATTCTTGTCTTGAATTTTTTTTTTGTAATTTTCAACTAAAAAGCGAACATGACGCTCTTAAATCATATGAAACAAGCATATGAAAATAATTGCTACAGACGGAATAATGTCACAACTCAAATGTAGCCTGATTCTGAATCTGCTCTTGATCATTTTGACGCATGTATTTAAGACAGTGTTAGCACATCCTCGTCGCCAGGATTGCCAACATAAAACTTTATATTGCTGTTAAAATGTTGCAATTCATAAGAACGAAAAATGAAAACAAATAATTCATCTTAAATACCATATGAATTTAATATATAAAATTACAGGTAATACTAATGCGTATGCGTATTTTATTTGGTGTCATTTTATGAAACTATATAATTGCATCTCCTATTAGTATCAGTATACATACGTATCAGTATTGCCAGTAACTGCCTATTTTTCTGAACAAATTAGTTAAATCAATTAATTCTGAAAAGCGTAAATTTTCATTATTTTAAACAACAAATAATAACCCAGTCGCTCGCACCTTGTGGAATAACTCTTTTGTTTTAAGGCGTTATCGTTTATAACAACGTGTGACACAATTAAATTGCCTTCTCAAGAAGAAAATAGTAAGGTGTTTAATATTGTCATGTCATGTAAAGTTGTAATCAGTCCTGTTTCTAATACCTGGTTTATTTGCCCTCATTTATTTAATCTAATGTAAAAATAATTTGGTGTTTTTCACAACTAAATAATTAAGTAACAAAAAAGAAAGGTATTCTCTCATCTGTATTGGTATTAGTACTAAACTCCCGATACTGGGACACTCCCAAAGTGGTGGATATTTAATTTGTTATTGTTGGTTACTTCTGAAAAATTGATAAATGAGGGGCTAATCTGTTTTTTTTTTTTTAGATGCATCGGCAGTGTCTGCACTTAATGCACAAATAAACCTATGCCATGACAAATAATGCGAACTAATAGGTGACATTGCCTTTTCATTGTGAACATCATCAGACTAATTCTGCACATACACTATACACAAATCTCACTAACATAATTAGAAAACCACGAGTGATGCAAAGAAACTTGGCTTGCTTTATAGAGCTAAATGCTACTTAATCCCAAAGCCATTACTATTACCAGAGAATTTGATACTAAATTCGAAACAAAAGTCAACACATTTACGAATCGAATTACCGGCTTTTTCATGAAGAATTTTGCGCCAAAAACGTGCCCAAAACTGTTTCTTCTAAGTTACCAATAATCTTTTCTGTCAAAGAGAAGTTATTCATGGTTCAATCATGGCCAAATCATGTTTTGTGCCTAGGTGTGAAATGTTAAAATCACCTAAAATATACCCGCCCTTTCGGCTCTCCTGGAGTATAGGATCGTTTTTCGTCCATTTAATAGAGTATTTACGAAATTACAATTTCTTTTAGTTACACTTATACATAGGGAATTTGGATATCATGACTCATGACGTAAATAACAGGGGTGGATTACAAAACCGGGAAAGACAGTACAGTAAACAGTATTTTATCATGTAAATTTCTTTACATAACAGCTCCTTCATATTTCACCGTCTTTATTTGTCTCTGTCAATCACGTTTGGTGTTTTTTCGATGACACGTTTCGTCACAACGGAATTACACGTATGGCAGTCTAACATCGCACATTGTTTCTGAACGCCCCTTATTACGTCCAAAAATTCAATAAACGGGAACGCACTCAAGTACCTCCTGGTAAACTATTCCGACCAAGCCTCTGACTTCGTCTGTGGAGTGTGGAGTTAGGTTACGCTTCCTTGTGATAGATGGCGTTATTTCCTTTTTGAGACAAATTGTTTTAGCGTAAAATAATGAAAATATTGTTTTATCGTAAAATAATGAAAATACATTGGGTTTAGGAGTATTATTGTTGCATAAGAATGGATTACAGACTAATATTTGTTTAAAACAGCCACCCGTTCAAAAATATCCAAATCTACATTTAATAATTTTTTGTTGGCAAAATTCCTAGAACTGGCATTTTTTTTTGTGGTTAGAGTTTATAAAATGCCACCGAACCAGATAATCTTTCTTTTTCCTAATTGAAATTCAGAGAGGAAACTTAAGTTGCCGTATCGTTCTCGTTAATTAAAGTCACCATTTTGGAGTGCATCGACATAGTTGGTCGGAAAATAACCAGTCGGTATTAAGTTAAATTTATTTAATAGATATTGGATTTTATTAAATAATCGTTTATTACGGATTTAATTAGCAACTAAACGTCCAGGAATACTGGGTAAGTTTCCACATGGATTTATTCTTTTAGTCACACCACACCACGTGCTTTAATGTAATAGTAAAATATAATACTTGTAAATTATTTTAAACGTTTTTGGGAGGTTCACAGTTTTAAACCCAGATAGTTTTTGAAGATAACTTTTTGGGAAAGGCATACCTACAAAGCTGGGAACAGCTTAGTTACTTAGGATATTTTTGGAACCGACTTTTTGGTAGTACAATTTGGATTTGATTGAAATTGATTTAATAAATTGGAAAGGTAGACCTATCTAACGGTGAGGAACTCATCCTATCACCAGGGACGTATAATAAGTGGGAGAAACTGGGTCACCATCATATAGTTTTCCAGGCATATTAACGCAGCAGGTGTTCAACGTTACCACTTGACGGTGTAACAAAAGTTAAGTGTATTTCTGTGTTGTAGCAATTACCTTTGCATTGTCTAGTTGATTTCATTTAGTTAACGTCCTTACATTTTTTTTATACGGTCTGTCTTGAATCTTCTTGTATATATTTTTCTTATTTTAAATTACTGTTTGTAACACACTGTATATTATCCTAGACTTGTCTGGTGATTTATTTTAATATTTAATAAATTTGTGTATTTTATATTTTTGCATTATTGTTTCACACACAGAAGGATTTGTAAGACCCGGGCTTCTCTTGTATAACTTACGGTCTTTTAAGTCGTAACACACTAACGCACTAAGTTATAGAATAAATAAAAAATATCTTTATACTCGCTGTACACCCGCCAGACCTCTAACTTGAAAATTCTCGAACTTAACAGAATTGCTAAATGATCTAAACAAAATAATTTTATTTATGTAAGTGGTTAATGGTGAATGTCTTCTTGGGCCCTAAACAAAGCAGCTATTAAGCGATTAGCCACTGTATTGACCTTGTATCTTGCGGGGCATAAAATGTTGGCGGTTGATGACCGGTCATCGTCCGGTTTTATATGCAAAAAGATTTATTAATCTTTTTGCATATACTTACACATTTGTAAGTAAAACACACCGTTAGAAATTACAATTTATTTTAATACTATTATAACGCGCATTTTTTTAACATAGTATTAGGATTAAAATCCGTCTCTGGGATGACATCCAAATTCCCTATGCAAAGGTACAATTAAAGTATTGAAATATCAAAGCAGCTAAGTGCCATTTTTAGTGAAATTGAGTTTATCTCATACTATGTACAAGCGAAAACAACATGTAATGGGTTCAAGCGCCACAAGCTTTGCTTTAAATTTTTTCTACTCAAATCTAAATGAGTGAGTGAGTGTTTTAAGATGTTTCTATTAAATATCTCAATAAACAGTTTTTGGTACTTAGTCCCTTTGATATTTCAACGTTTCAATTATTGGGAAAAACTGAAAAAAAGCCCGTGAAGCTTTCCTGGCAATTTTTCTAAAATTATAGACAAGAAATACTCAGCAGTAAAACCACTTCTTTAAATCACCGTATTTTAAATTCTTGCGTACGTATGAACATAGAACGAGAATTACAAAATAAAAATAAAATATAGTTTCAACAAATACAATTATTTCAGTCACGTTTTCCGCATCAAGTACATCACATTGTTGACCTAAATATATAGCAATCCGAAGTATATTACATTTTTATTAGAAATGTATGAGAGTGTGAAAATGAAAACTTCTTGAAAATATATATTTATTGTGATTGCGGTATGAACCAAGTCCTTAAAGTTTTATGTGTTTTTTTAACTATAAAAGAATAATTGGAAAAACTAAGGATATAATCCTCATAAAAGCCGCTGTTATAACTATTTGAGGGTAGTTGAATATCTCTAAAGTGAACTGTAATTAGAAGTAAATTATTTAAGAACCGACGGCGACGTGAAAAAGATTTTTTATACTAGGTGATGTGTCTTGATTGGTTGTCATCTTTGTACCTTTAACATTTTTTGCATACTTTTGAAAGAACTTGAATACAACATTTGAATATTGAACAAGTTAGGATAATAATAGTATCCATATGTTGACCCAAGTAATTTGCTAATGAAGTAAGACTAAAATGCTGCTATTCATTAATTAAATAGTCTTTTTTTTCTTTCCAATATTAAAAACAACGTACTAATCTCACAATTTTTCTTGCCATAATTTTCTCTTAACGCAGCTTTTAAGATTTTCCTGTCATTGAGATATTTATTTCCTAGCAATCATATTATATATCAAGCTGTATATTTTCCTTGATTATTTAAAAGTTTTACTTTTCCCTTTACACTCTTATTGACATCGCCCAGATACGATTTTCGATATCTTTATCTTTCTTTTCTTCTTTCTCCCCATCTCTATCTCCCCTACTGTTTTACTTTTCCCTCCTACTATTCTTCTTCTTTTTCTTTTCTTCCTCTTCCTGCTCTTCATGTTCATCCATTTATAGTCCATTGATATTTTTTCTCAAATTTACTCAATAAAATCAATCTTGCCACATTTTACTTCATATTAATCATTTTTATTCCTGTACTCACAAGTCCTTCTGTATATTATTTTTTGATAAATATTAGTAAACTTTTAAAAAGCCTATGGACCAGTTTATGAAATAATGTCATAATATTTGATGGAACGTTTATGGTTATTCTTTAATAAATTTTCAAAAATATTAAAAGACCAAATTTGATATTCTACAAATAACACAATCCAGTTAATAAAAATAAGTAATAAAACGATTTCGATTAATACATGACATTGTTGCATTAAAGATCCCAAATAGGCATATGTTAAATGTGTAATTTTACAAATAAGAATTGCTGTTCGCTCTTAGTAATTATTAGAATAACTGATAAAAAACCAGTTATAAAACTAAAAATTTTAAGATGCCGTTTCAATTTAGTACCTAATGAAGATTATGCGGATATTATTTTTTTGTCTGGCTTTTGTGACGGAAATGGGAGAGCTGCAAAAAGAGAGTATCAAAGGCGTTTTCCAAATCGCAGTGTACCATATCATAAAACGTTTTCAGAGGTATACCAATTTAGTAGGGAACATGGACAATTTCCGTCAATGACAAAGCATGAACATGTTCCCAGAGCTTTTCCACAAGAAGAGCAAATATTACAGGTTGTGGATAATAATCCATCCATAAGTGTTAGAAAAATAAGTAATGAGTTAGCAGTACCTAAGACAAGAGTATGGCGAACATTAAAGAAGGAAAATTTGTTTCCATTTCATGTTGAAACAGTTCAACGTCTAGAAGACGGCGATGACGTTCTCCGCTTATCATTTTGATGGTGAATTTTGGCTCACAGAAGAACAATATCGAGAGTTCTATTCACGGATGAAGCCCAATTCACATGTGACGGAATTAACAACTATGGAAATCAGCATGTTTGGGCAAGCGAGAATCCACATGCAGTGATTCAGAAACATTCTCAATACAGATTTAATATTAATGTGTGGTGTGGTATTTACAATAATCATTTAAAGGTCCCACATTTTTGAAGAAAGGCTAACTGGTGAAGTTTATTTAAATTTCGTTAGAGATATCTTGCCAGATTTATTAGAAGGCATCAATACTAGGGGTTTGTGGTTTCAGTACGATGGTGCTGGACATCATTTTTCTGTACCGGTCCGGGATCATCTGAACGAGCATTACACCAGCAGATGGATTGGTCGCGGAGGTCCGGTAAACTGGCCACTGAGGTCTCCTGATTTTACACCTCTGGATTATTTTTTATGGGGTCATCTCAAGTCAGAGATGTATAATGAAGAGTTCAATACACGAGTACAGCTTCTAGAAAAAAATTATTACTGTATGTGATAACATTAGAAATAACCCTGAAGTGATTGATAGATCAGTGAAAAACATATTATAACGTTCTCGAAAATGTATTGACGCTGGGGGCATTCATTTTGAAAACCTGTTATAGTTTTAATTATTTACACAGTTTTTGATTTTTTTTTTCAATTATTTATAGTTCTAAATAAGTTTATTTTGTCAAAATAAAATTGCAAATTTTTGCTTTTAATATTTTCAAGTTATTCTCAAAAGGTGTTTAATATTCTTTTAAATTGTGCTTGTTAATTCAAGCCTCTTCAATAACATTATTTTTCTTTCATGAAAGAAATGGAATGTGTATTATTTAGCTTAGAAACACTAATTGTGAAAACAAAAACAAATAACAACCTCTTCTGCGGGGTATTTGCTAAAATAATAAAATAATGATGTTAGCAACTGGATTGTGTTATTTGTAGAATGTCAAATTTGGTCTTTCAATACTTTTGAAAATTTATTGAAGAATAACCATAAACGTGCCATCAAATATTATGACATTATTTCATAAACTGGTCCATAGGCTTTTTAAAAGTTTACTAACATTTACGAAATAATAATATACAGTGTGATGTTAACGATCCTAAGAGCCATATTAAAAAAATGGAGGTCGGTCCTGGAATTTTTTCCAAAATTACTTAAGTTATTTATTAACTTAAAAGAGTATAATACGTATACCAAATTTTATATAAATATGTGCAGTCATTTCAAAAATATGGCGGACTAAAGTTCTGGTCAAAAACCATAAAATATCAAAAACGGTTCACATTCAACGGTAAGTATAGGGGTGTTTTGAACTCAGCTGAGTGTGCTCTACCTTCCACTAGAGGATGTCTGTTTAAATCTGGGGCACCCTGTATATCGTATACATTCCTCTAAATCCATACACTTTTCTAACATATCATTGCAAACATTGAATGAAATACTTACATTTAACGCTAACTAGTATTTCTACACAACCAAAGACATAAATTATTTAAATTATTTTTAGTAGATCGTTAACATAAATATTATGTTTCCACATTTAACATAAACGCTGTCATTTGGTTGTGCTTTACAACAGGTGTAAGCTTTATCCCAAATAGTTACAGAAAAGAATATGTAAAAAAATTCCTGGGTGGGCTAACTTCGATACCACAAAACTGTGAATTTATTTCTTGGTTTACATTATAAAAACCTTTTTATGTTCTGTGGTTATATAACACGTTGTTAGTCACATGTGTATCCCGGGGTCTAATGACTATAATGAGGTAATTGAAGTGAATATTCAATTTGTTTTTACATAAAAAATGAGGCACGATTTTTTTTAATGTATTTTATTAAACCTACCATAAACAATAAATTGTTGGTGGGTGATAGCAGCACAAATAAAACTGTCAAAATTACCAAAACATGAATATTATGTATGTAGTATTTGGTTTTTATGAATGAATAGTTTTAACGTTTGATTTGAAATATTTAAGAATGATTTTTTCTTTACTGCCTCAATTGCCCTTTTTATCAATAATCATCTGGAAATTTAACTAAGTGTATTGAATTATACAGAGTGAATCAGTTTGGGTAAATCAAACTCCACTTGAATTTGAATTTGTCGAATGAACATGTCCATTGCTGTTGCATAAGGGGTTATAATCCGTTAAAAGGAGGCATAATTTACAATTTTTTTGGTATACCTTCGGAACTTTGAGAAGTACGTCAATAAAATGTTGATGGTTGTACGATTAATAGAGATGCGTCTTCTGGCCAAGCAGTTATTTTTCGTCTCATTTACAAGCAGCTCTTTTAGGTAAATGAGAGGTGTTTTTTCAGCCCAGCTTTTTTCTGTTTTAGAAAATATACCTCCTGAATATTATTGCACACTAAAAAAATGCACCAAGAAGATTGATACCTGTCGATAGGATAGAATAACGCAGAATAGAACTTTAGTCACCATTAAAGTGGAATATTACAAGTTTCATTTCACGATATTTTAAATAAAAAATCGCTGCTAATTACTTGGGGATCAGAACTTCCTCACTGTAGTAAAACTCGACGTGTGGTGGAGTTTATAATAAAAGTAATTTTTGATGTTTCAAAAAGTCACATTTTTTACGTTTCAAAAAAGTCACATTTTGACGTTTCAAAAAAGTCACTTTGACGTTTCAAAAAAGTCAAATTTTTTGACGTTTCAAAAATTGAGACCGATTTTGCTCTTCAACAAACTCAATCTCTTCCTTGACCTCTAGAATGTGTGTTCCAAATTTGAAAGCTTTATCTCAAAAACTATAGCTGCTATCGCGAACCAGACAAACAATTTTTTCTGTCTAAAATTTTGCGTATCGTCATAATTCGTCGAGATTCGTCCAGAAATTTTCAAAATTTTTTTCACGAATACATAACTTCCTTACTTTGAGGGGTAAGGAAGTAATAAAGTAAAAAAGGAAAACTAAAAAAAGTAATTCTTTCACTCATATCAAAGTCATCTTAAGAGGTTTAAGTTGCAATAAATTCTTATTGTACTCTCACAAATTATACCTATGTGATGCATGATGTATAACTAGATTCAAGGTCAAGCTGACCTCATATTCAGATACACTACAATGATAAGTCATTAGTAAAAAAAAACATACGTATGTTATACCTATACAAAATATATATGTTTCTTTTTTACCAATGACTTCTCACTGTAGTTTATCTGAAGATATAAATCGATAATAAAAATATATGCGCACACCCAGAAGCAAGGTACCGTGACGATATAAGCGTGACGTAAAGCCCAAGAAGTGAATAACGACCAGTAGGTCGATCTGTCCAACTTGAAGAAGACATCTCGCAGCATTCCAGTTGGAAGTTAGCAACGAGCCAACGCAACAGCACAGCAGACCGTCCACAGCTTACACCCGTTCCCCACCGGCGCACAGTGGGGAGAAATCCCCGAAAACCTGGCCAGAACTCTTAAAGTAATAATAATGGTCAAAAATGAACTCGTCATTACGGCAAAAACAGTGAAAAAAAATCTCTTTGATAAAATAGGCTTGTTTCTAAGGGACGAAAATTGAAAAAAATTAGTAAAACTATGAAATTTCGGATTCTTATAGAACTCGACCCGCGAATTAATGAAAAAATAGTAAAAAAAATCCTTCGATGAAATATTGTTGTTTTTAGGGGTGGAAATCGAAAGACCTTTGTGAAATTCTGAAACTTCTGATTATTATAGAACTCGACCCGAAAATTAACGAAAAAATATTGAAAAAATTTCTTTGATTTAATAGGGTTGTTTTTATGGGGTGGAAATAGAAAGAACTGAGCAAAAGTCGGAAACTTCTGACTCCTATAGAATTAGTGTAACGAATTAACGAAAAAAATAGTGAAAAAATCTCATTGATAAAATAAGGTGGTTTTTAAGACATGGAAATCGAAAGAACTGAGTAAAATTTCAAAACTTAACTGAGTAAAATTCCAAAAGTTCGGATTCTTATAAAATGCATAATACTCGTTAAATGTCTAACGATTAAAAAAATCTACTTTATGAAATTTATAAATTTATATTTAGGCATATCTATATGTCAATATTTATAAATAAAAAATCTTTGACAGGGATTCTGCAAACTATGAAAAAATTTTAGTCTGAAAAATACTCTTCAGAGCCTTCAGAGTCACTAGCAGTGTCTTCTTCAGAATGTTCTTTGCTTGCTGTACCTATTCCAGTTTCTGCAGATAATAGCAAGGCCACAACTTCTTTGTCGAACGGTTTTGCTTTTCTCCTTGGGGGTGTTCGAAAAATTTCATATGTAAGGATCTGAGCACAATAAAAGTCGATTAAAAACATCTTGTAAGGACTTCTGGCGTGAGCATTTTCTTGAATATACCTCACGATATTTCCTTATGTGTTTATTTAATGTTTCTTGGGCCTCTTCCGAAAGCTGCCCAATTGTCAGTATTGCAGACGCTGTTACAGCAGGGCTGTGTATTGGAATCTTGTGTACAGTTGTTGGCATACTATCTTAGAATATTTTTCTACAAATGATCTGGCTGTCGTCAAAGCATAGTTTTCAAACATTTGTATATTTATACTGTATCCACTTGATATTGTTTGTAAAATTACTATAAATTTTTTTATAACCTCTATGTCTATTCCTGCAATGGTGGATGAAAAGTTCAGAATTTTCAAAAAATCGGTGAGCAATATTTCCATCATTACTACTACCAAACCCGGGTCTCGGTCGATCTACTATGAGACCCAACTTAAATTTGAATTCATCTTGAATTTTTTCTTGATTTCTGCAACTATTCTTTTATTGTTCTCCCCATGAGTCTTCCACGATTTGATAGGCAGTTTGTATGCCACGTGTAATAAACACTCGAAGAAACGTATCCAGGCAAGCAAAGTAGATAAACCAAAACGGAATGTTGATGTATCTACCTTCTGTTTAAACATTAAATCTGTGTTATTAAATGTCTTCGTGGTAGCACCACACATATAGCATTTTTCCGTAGAGGTTAAAGAGGATGCGGCATTGCAAACGTTACCATCTATCATTGTAAATACCAGAGTATACGTAATAAAGATTTCCGTTTCCTCGAGTTTAGCGGAAGTTAGAGCAAGTTGATGAATTTGAGTTTCTACATAATCTTTTTCTTGCAAAGTAATATCCTTCGTCTCATATACAAATTGGAGCCTAATGGGACGACAATAACGAGGAGAAGACGGTCGAAGGATTTGCCATACTATAATTTTCCTGGATGAGTTAGGTTCACCAGATATAAGTTGACGTGGTACAAAAGAAGGAAGAAAGATGCTCGCAATTGAATCTTCTTCATCGTCAAATTTCTGTTTGTATTGAGTTTGTCCTGAACTCCCATCACACCCCCACTTGGATAATAATACTAAGCTACTAAGTTGCTCTTTTGAAAGTGTTTGTAAAACTTCTTCCCATATTTTCACAATTCGCTTAACTGTTTGATCCAATAGAGCCTGCAACGATACATAATCGTTATCTTTTGTTATTGTAATAGCTTCACATTCAGGATAACAGTGCTTCGTTGCTTCTTGAATCTTCTTGCAAGAAAGAAATCTTTGTTTATCTGCTACTCTTATTACTTCATACTGTTATCTTGTATGTTCTGCCTCAACTAGTACAGATAGAGCTTGCTCGCTAGAAAGTAGGGTTAATTTGCTTTGACTCATTTTGTAAGCTTCTCGATACTTACGAGCCGGTTTTGGCGTTGAGAACTTAATTTCTTTGTCTACAGGCGCAGCATCCACTGCTCTCTGTGCACGAAGACTCATTTGAGCGGCATACACCAGTGTAGAAGATCTTGCTTGTGATCTTAATTATTCTGTTTTCCTGCGTTTAGAACGTTTACTGTTTTCGAGAAAATCAATCGAGGGCCACCTACCCGATTTGCGTACAGTAGAAAAGTAATATTGTTATCAAGCCAGTTTTGGTTTTGAGTGAGAAATGTTGTCTTGTTCGATTGGGCAGCATTCCATTTTACTTTAAAGTCGGAGGTAAATTGGGGAAGCTTATGCTTAATTATTTGAAGGTTTTACGGCGGACAATTAGGAACTTTCGATACATGTGCCAGCAAGTGTTCACATCTGTCCTTAAATTTGTGTGAAGGAGACTAATGTTCTTTTATTTAAAATAATTCTCCTTGGAACCTATAAAAAACCCCACCATTAGGAATGAACGGGAACGGAATATCCGTAAATCGAATCCGAATATCCTAGTAAAATTGAACGGTCACAACGCATATTCTAATTTTTTTCACCACAATGGGGCTATATCCGGGATGTTTTCTTTCACAGTAAAATAGCTGAAGTATTGTACTAACAGGCTGTATAAAACTTTTTTGCCCGGAATTCCCGGACAATAACTTTTATTTCAAACAAAGAAAAATATCTCACGAAAATTGCCACGTTTTGCGAACGTTCAATTAAACTTTTAAATGTTTAAAAATAAATTACGTTACTATACAGGAAAGTTTAGTATAATATAGTACTTTTCTCCAGGTACAGAATTCATTTTATTAGGGCATTTTAAAGTCTGTTTATTTTTAAGTGTAAATATATGAAAATAATCGATAAGAAACTGTTACTTCAACAACACTCAACTGTCGACTATAAGGAATCGGTACGTAGCAACCCTGTCCCCTACGCACTAGCGGTAATTAGTAATCAGGTAGTTTTTCTTAATGACTCATGGGTCAAAAGACTTGAATTGCCGATTTTAAAATTTTGGATTTTGACCAGCTTTTCCATGAATATACTACACTGGGCGCAGAATACTAAGAAGTAAGTGTCAGGTCAGATACAGAATGATTACAGATTAGGTTACTGTCACCGAAGAGATAGTAATCCGATCAGCGTATGCACGCCCTGCCTGGTTACGGTTTCTTTTTTTACTGCCTACAGTTTTACCGCTGGCTACATGTTAACCGTTTTCACCGCTTGTTCACCGTCCTGCCTGCTCACTACTAGCACTGCTTGCGGGACCTAATCATAGTAATTTTGTAATTATTTGTAGTATAACCTGTAAATGTAAAATACATAGTGTAGAAATAATGTAGTATATTTATTTCTGGTATTTTCATTTTTAACTGTATTCCCTGAGTTCGAATTTCTCGACCCCTGGATTCACTGTTTCTTCACTGTAGTTGTTGTGCCTCTATTGTCCAAACAATTAAGTAAAATGGCGTTTCTGCACTCTAAACAGGAACTGTGGCTCGAAATCACCGCGCATAGTTTTGGGCGCCATAGTTACATTTATATTCTTGTGTAGAGCGGAAGTACTTCACAACTTTTAGTTCTATTTTCATCAATTACTGTGTAATGAATCATACGTATGTTCATTACTATAGTTTCGGAAATTCCCGTTAGTCTTGTGCTGTCGCGCACTTCCTGCCGACATACGATGAATCACGCAGATGTTCATTCCTAGAAGTTTCTGCAATTACCGTTTGGCAGGTGCTGCCACGTACTTCCTGCCGCCATGAAATATTGACGTCACCAAGGCCAAGATTTTGGTATAAATAGTATGGCCGTAGCCGAGGAAAAGCATTCAGTTTTCTGCTGACAACTACCTTCAGCGTGTTGAGCTGGGTAGTTGAGGAGTCTTAAGCGTGTTGAGCATGACTCCATTTGGTTAGAATTCAGAATCCGACGACGACGCCGCCCGGCTGAATGTCTGGTAGCACTTTGGGGTTTTAAGCGTGCTGAGCTTGACCTCCTGGTGTTGGTAGCCATTTTACCGCTCTGCACCGCCGTCACCAGTCTAGTAATTATTTATCGCCGTGAGTCTTCAGCGTGTTGAGCTGGGCTCATGGTTGGTAAATGGTTGCTAAACCAACCGCCGTCACCAGTCCCCTAATTATTTATTACCATGAGTCTGCAGCGTGTTGAGCTGGGCCCGCTGCCGTTAAATAATTATCGAACTTACCGCCGCATCGTATCCTAGATGTTTTACTTCAGTACATGTAATGTAGCTGAAGCCCACAGTCACCGTACGTTCACCGAATTACACTCCCCGTAAACTAATCTCACCGATGTAAATAATATTTGTTAAATGTACTTGACTTGGTTTTATTGTAGAAGAATCAGATTTTATGTTTATTTAACTTCATGTTTTGGATAAATGTTACTTTAATAAAATAAACTCTGTTACGAATACTTTGGGCTTTCTTATTTACAACTAACAGGAATCCTGGATTAATTCTCCAAACCAGCTATCCGAAAGCAAACACTGTTACAACGCCCAAACATACGTCGCTACATATTTTGGGCGTCCGAACAGACACCGTTACAACTGTAACCTCAATGTATTGGTTTTATATTTAGGTAAACTATGTTTTATGAGAACATTTTATCAGAATATTATTACGACTTTATGATTATCGTTATTTATTTCGAGTAATTGTCTAAACATCAAAGCAACGTCGGCTTAGTTCAATTTGGGCTCGCTGTAACTGTTTCTTTTTTCTGGCGCAATACCCGAAATTCTGCGGTGAAAATCCCTTATAATTATAACAAATTGTAGACAATCTCACTTGTAAATCAATATGAAAAAATCGTATCATTGCAATACATCTTAAATGCCGACAACGTTCAACTGTTTTGTTAAATTAATATTCAATTAGGGCCCACGCATTCTTGATTTTATCTCCAGATTTATTGTTACGAACGTTATAAACTATGTTAATTTTCTTTTAATTAATGTAGCGGAATTTCGTCAAGACGAAACCGTTTTAATGTCGAAATTAATGTTGGGATTAGCAAAAATATGCGTTTTTTATATTCTATTATCATTCAGATCCGAAGATTTAATTTCTCTCTCTTTTATCCCCACAATTAATTAAGAGACAGAAAGAATAATGTTTTACAATGTGCTTTTTTAAGCTTTAAGCTTAAATGCCTATAAAAAAGTAATAATTACAGTGTCTGCAGATAGCAACAAATAAAAAAAGTGTTTTAATAAAGTTTCCTATTTCTATGCGAAATATATTATAGCTGTATCCTCAAAATTGATGGTGATTTAATAGATTCATGTAGATGTTCGTTTAAAATTAAACCTTAAAATTATAAAGAACGGAAGGCTAATATAATAAATCTTTTATAATTGGGTCTGCATAGCGCTCTTAAGCCTGAAATATTGTAATTGCACAAAAAAAATCTCACATTAATTTGTATACACTGGAGATTGAAATATCCCGCATACTTTCGTGCGTTTGTTATTTGTAAATGAAATTTACGATTAAGGACCACCATAATAAATGTTCACAAATTTTTACCATGTCCTTTTCATTAACTTAGCGCAAACTTTATCATTATAACTTTGGTTTTGTGCATATTCAGAATTTCAAGACACTGTTTAAAATTAAATTTTAATGTTTAAAGAAAAACATACAAAGTGCATCTGATCAGCTTCAGCTTTTTCACGTTTGATTGAAATCACAACTTTATTCTTAAATAAATAAAAAGTGTAAGAGTTAGCAAAAAACTTTTATTTTAATGTGGGATGTTAGGGTAGTCACATATAATGTTACGGTTGACTTCATCATTGTGAGAAATATTTATACATATTAAGTATAAAAATCAATTAATTCAATAACTTTATTTATAAATTACAGTTTTAACATCACATTTTCCAAATTTACTTCACAAAAATTATTATTAGTAATATTTTATCCATTTGCATTAAAATGTCACGTTCAAGGTTATATCATAGATGTTATGATTTCTGTCCAACATTATATCTCCGTGAACAATAGAAATATTCAATTTCCTAATGCCATCAGTTAAATGACATGTATTCGAATATTATTGGCAGTGTTCAATTGTTGTGGGGGTTGCACACCGAGTTGATTTGCTGCCACTTGAGCTCGTCTGTTCTATTTAGACTGTTCCGTTATAAAAGATCGTTACCTTGTGTGTGAAATGAGTAACTATGGAATAACAAAAGTTTGAACAATATTTGGGTTGTTTCCAAGTCATTCCAGGCTGTTACTACTTAGACCGTTTCTTTCAGCCCCTTTCAGGGGCTAGTGATTTCTCTATATTCTGTTAATCTATCACGTTATAGCTCCGCGGTTGATTTCCTTCCCCTTTCATAGTCAGTCGTCTTAGTGGCCGGACGTACATTTTGTGACTTGTAGTGGTGAGAGATTGACATTTTGATCCAAAATTATTTTACTGGATGTTAATCATCGTTGTTTTGGGATTATTTCTTTCACAAATTGATGCTACTTGGTATCTTATCGGCTAAATGCTGGATTATTTAGGGTGCTACTTAGTACCTTGTCAGGTAAATGCTGGATTGTTTCTAGAAATAAGCATATGGATGGACGTATGACTTTGCCATATAGAAAGGGTAAGTTAATTAAATTAGGGCGATAATTAACAAATACTTACTTGTGTTTCTTATTTAATTTTAGGCGGTTTTCACTACCATCACGAGACTTTCACTGGGTTCCGACTTGGTGAATTATTCCTAGGAAAGATGGCTATCACTGGGCTTTTATTAACTATAACGGGATTATCACGGAGTTATCATGGGACTTTTTACTGGATTTCGACTTGGTGAATTGTTGTTTAAAATAAGAACGTTATATGGCTCCGCTAGGTTATTACACCTAGGTAATTTGTTCATGTTGTAAATGTGTTTTTTTTTGTACTTTTGATGTCACGGAAAATGGAATTTCAAATTTTGCTAAGGTACAAAGTGGAGCAGGAATAGAGGGTTGATTTGTGTTGTTCGACAAGCGTTGGGAGTCAAGAGCAAATTAATTTCATCGTACAGTTTCATAATGCTGCAGTTTGGTTAATGGTATTGAAGAAACTAAAAGAATTGAACACACTTTCCCACTCTCGGAGGTTAAGTTGTCTTATTCTTTTTTTTTATTATTATTATTTTATGTACTTATTAAAAATTTGTACCTTGATGTAAATAATTAATCATTTTTTCTGTGCACTTTATTTTTTTTAACACGCTTTTATTAGCTTCACTTGTATGTTTGTTTGTTTGTAACTGACTCTTTGGACTCGATTTTGACCCACTTTAAACGGACAGATTTAATTGAAACTTTGTACACTTACGAAGAACCGATAACAATACAATAATTTGATAAGTTTATATCATTATCCTGATCAGGATCGTCAGTCCTTTCCTCACGTATCCTCTGCGTGAGAGCAAGAGGCTTAATATTGTAAGTATATTCCGTGTGCCATATTTTTCGTATATCGAGCAACCCACGCTTTTTTCACAATAGTACTAGTATTTTTCGTTCATTGTAGTTTTCAGTTTATATTAACAATTATTTTTCACTTTTTAGTTTGATGTGCTTTAAAAGCGTGATTTTTAGTTTTTTTAAACTATGTTTATTTAAATTTTACTTATTCAAATTTAAATTTAGTACTGGTATCCTTGATATCAGTATGGTCCAATCAAATTAGATCTATGACAGATCGATGAATTTTGATTACGATAAATGTAATAGTAGTGTTATCTGGATATAAATATTTTTCTTATGTGGTACTGGTATTATATACGTTTCTTTGGGAATAGTTTATAAATTTTAAAATTTCACATACCTAATTGTACATTATTTTCTTTTTTTTTTAAATCTGGCTGATTAACTTGACTTGATATAATTAAACATTTTATTAAACTTATGTTGTTTAATTTCCCAGAATAGGTTTCTTTAAAAATATAAAGTGTGGTAAGGTATACCAAATTCTCTGATTAACGATTAATTGTTTATTTCTTGAACTTAGAGTACTGAGAAGCTGAAGGCATCAGTTTCGTCTGTATGATACTGGTAACACAACCTGAGATATAACGAGCTAGCCGAGGATTGGTAAGGTGTTCAATTTTATTTTGGCACAACGTCACATATTGGACATGAACAACGTTATATTTGGCATCCCAACGTAAATTATCGTCTCATTTTGACGCATATCGTAGCATTTTTTTGACACCCAACGTGTATTGGGTAGCATTTTGACGTCCAACGTGACGCCTAGTGTAGCAGTAACCTTATTCTTATTATATTTCCCATAAATTTAGAAAATCATGACCTGAATAGTGAATTGGTCTTGTTCACCAATTTATTGTAAAAAATGTTAAGTAGTGGATTATCACCACAATTGATTTCATACAGGGTGTCCAGAAATAGGCTTAATATACTTCGGGAAGTGATTCTTCACTCAATATCTAAAAAGTTTCTATGAACATGGATCCGGAAATGTTAACTGATGTTGCCACATCCCTTCGAGGCTGGTATCTAAATGTGGTTTTTATTGATAATTTTAAAAATTATTGGGACTAGAGAGGTACAATTTGACATATAGGGTAAATTTGACATCATTTAGTGATGAACAAAAAAAAGCGACGTACAGACATGCGATGCGATAAAATGACTTTCTTTTTGTTATGGTTTTTTTTACATTTTAAGAATAAGATTATTCAGACGATTACATGAAAAACAGGTTATCTTAGTGAAAAGCCGTAGACCGTACCGTTTTGGAGAAATTTACGATTTTAAAATTTAATGCATGGGGATCAATTACGACTTCAAACATTGTACCACTCGGACCGTTGAGGTAGAAGAAAGAGTCCTGGAAAGAGTCGGAGATAATCCAGGGATAAGCACCAGAAAAATTATTGTCGAAGAAAGTATTCAAAAAAACTACGTTTGGAAAATTGTTTATGAACAGTTGCTCTACCAATACCATCTGCAGAGTCTCCAGGCCCTAAAATCTGAGAATCTGTAGCCTAGTATGCGTTTCTGTAGATGGTTTAGATAAAGGCACACCGACCGTAATTGTTTTATCTGATGAAGCCGGGTTCACTATGGACGGAATTACTAATTTCCACAACATTCATGTGTGGATTGCTAAAAACCCCCACGCAGTTTTTGAATCGCGATATCAGGAAAAATTTTCCATCAATGTGTGGAAGAGAATGCTTGGGAACCAATTCATGCGATCCTATGTTTTGCTAAACAGTCCAAACGATCTGGATTTTTTAGAAAATATTTAATCAGACTGATTTATGGTGTACCCTATCAATTAAGGAGGGACATGTATTTTATGCATGATGAGGAAATTTTTTTAAATTATTCGCGGAGATGGATAGGACGAGGGCACCATATAACTTGACCTCGTGGAATAAATGCGAGGTCGTTCAGGTCTGATATTTTTGGAAAAGTAAGAAAACTTATGAAAAAACAAGTAAGGAAATGAACGGGGGGGGGGGATTTTGAAACCCTTCTGTAATACTAATATTTATCATTATTATTATAATAAGAATTCAGATACTTTATTCATTGTTAATTGTTAATAAATTCCTTATTTTCGTTTATTTTTCTTTAGATTTGTAATTTTGAAAATATAATATTTTACCAACCAAGCACATGACCAAAAAAATTCAGCAGTAATCCTATAACATACAGGCTGCTATACATGATTTGATGGTGATAACTGCTACTGTTACTATAGGTCTAAGCTATACTTGTCGCATCACCTTTGGGTTCAATAATAAGAACATTTAATAATAATTATGCGAATCTAAGTTATATTATTCTTCTACCATCTAATAATGGCCATAAAATGATCCATCTTAACAGTGGGAAGCTATACCAGTTTAAATAATCTTTCGGTATCGCTGTGTCAATCCCTACTTTTGCATCTTTTAAAGTTTTCTTCCGTTTGATTTTCTTTATATCTCTTGGTGTTTTTCTATGCGTTCCTGTTTAATTGTGCACCTTTTTTAGCTTAAATTTCTTCAAAAGTTTCAGTTGTCATCTCTGTTGGTCCAAGAGTCAAAACAGTTCATACTTCACATTAATACTGTAAAATTACCAGTAGAATACTTTTTATACTATAATTTTACTGGCAAAATTGTCTATTATTTTGGCCAGCTCTAAGATGAAAAACGTTGTGTCTGACCTAATTGCTCATTTGCCTTTATCATCTGCTTCTTTATTTTCACTCACACCATTATTACAAATTACGTATTTCTCTTGTTATCCTTCAGAAAGCAACTACAAGTTAAATTTTCAGTTCATTCTATTGTCAGCTAATATACACAGTGAAACTGTTTTCCAATTCCTTTTAACTTGCCTTACTATGAATGAGTTATGCAAATTTCGATTGATCTTACCGTTGTCATTCAAATAAATACGACCATTTTTGGATATAATATGCAACTAAATATAAATTATGCATTCTAATTTTTTTCTCCGTTATAATTCTTAAGGTGTTTTATTATTCCACATTTTGCAATAAATAGTCCATTATTAATTTTTATGAATGCGCGGAATTTAAAAATATTGGTCAAGTGAAATGTAAATATTACCTGCCCATTATTTTCCTTCTTCTATAACTAAAAATATACAGCGACAGTTGTTTCTAGTTGAATAGGCGTTAAAAGGAAAGAAAATAATGACGTTTATAGATTATGTCCTCTCCACCTGTAGTGATAACCGTCATCAATACCCCACACAAAAAATCTACACGCGCATCATTTGCTTTTCTTTAACGCCTCTTCGAGCTGATTCAGCGCTCGCTCTATATTACTATTCAGATGTCAATCCTAAATCCCAATCTGAGTTCTGATGACAAATGGCTGCCCACTAATTGCACACAACAAATTTAACTGTTATGAAAAAAAATATATTGGTCAAATCAAGAGATCAACTATTAAACGTGTTAACGAACATTTCGCGTGTCTTGGACAGAAGAGTCATATTAAAGAATCGTAAGCTTAAAAACAGATAATAGCGTCTCCGTTAAGGTTACACATTCCGCAACATAACCTTACAATTATGAATTTCAATTTACACAAGGAATCTTATTATCCAAGAAAGAAATATGTCGTAATCTCACAGATATTTACACTTTTCGATTTACCATAATTCTATATTTTATATTGCTTACACAGATATTAATTATTTGGGTTATAAATTAATAAAGCACCTCTAGTTAAACCAATAAGATATGGCTTTTTATCACCGCACAAATACGAATTCTCTATATGTGGTTGCTTTGCTCTGACGATTAATTTATATATTTTATGAAATATTCTGTTGAACAGATTTAAGGTAGAAATTTTTACATATAAATAATAACCAGAAATTTTAATAATGGTTCAAACTAAAATTAACGAAAATTCAGCAAATTTTTGTAATTCTGGAAAAAAGCCAAAAATGTTAATATACATATATCAAACCTGTGGCATATTTTTTCACGTTATCATCACACATTGCCTGTAACAGTTACGAACACAGATTTTAGAAATTGTTATTCTAACAATAGACTAAGAAAAGAATCAAATTGAAACATTATTTATTGAAGTAAAACATAGAGGCCAGATTTCTCCGATTAGTTCGTGTATGTATAGGAAATAAAACATAAAATAGCCTTTTTATTGCCACTAAAATCAAGCTGTCTGATCTGAGATTCCAGATTAAACGGAAACTGATTCTAATCACTAATTTGTAATTAATTTGATTCAAAACATAGACGTTGGCGGGATTGTTTTCTTTGAAAATGAAATTCATTATTTTAAATTATTAATAGAATATATAAAATAATTTAATGTTTTTGTTTTATTCATACAGACAATACCAGGGAGCGTGAGAAAATAAAAATTTTGTTTATACAAAATTTGTAGATTTTAGTGATTCTAAATAATTATAAAATAATTATAATAATAATTTTCACAGCAGAAAAGAGTATTCCTATGTTAACTAATTTTAAAAAATTGTTTATAAAATATATTCTGTAAGTTCCAAAATATTAAAAATTACGACCTTTGCTTTTTAGAGTTGTTTCATATTTGTGTAGATCTTTATTTATTTATAAATTTTGTAGTGTTTATTATAAAAAATATTACAAAATATTATTCTGTCCTATATTAGTAAATTTTAATCCAATATAAATATATTGGATAAAAGTTATTTATGCATCAAGGGAGTAAAGTAAGTGTTTTAGTAGTTTTAGTTCCGGCATGAATAGTATTAATTATTAAAAACACACTTTATTTTCGAAGTGCATACATCTCTTGCACGAACGGACTAAATTTTTATTGCAAAAATATGAAATGTAAAAACTAAAAAATAATAATTGGCTACGAAGCTTTTATATTTTATTCCGAATTTATCTACATATCCTCGTATTTAACTGTCTGTTTGACATTATTATTTATTTATTTCTGTTTGACGTTTAAATTACTTAACATTACTAATTAAAAAATATTACAAACTGTGAGAATTAACCTATTAATACTAATTTTAATTTAAAATAAGTTACATTTTATAGTTTATATGTTTGAATCTTATTTTTTTTGTTTTTTCTACCATCATAATAAAAATGTTACGTCATGTTTGTATTGTTCATTGGTTTCCATGGCGCCACTAAATCCCAAGGGAAAAGGCGCATGTTTTACTTCCTGTTTTGAGGCAGTAAAATACTGTTTTTTCTCGTTCGTGCAAAAATGTATTTTTTGTTTAGTTTTTTCTGTTTTGATCTAGTCGACAATTTATTTCGTTTTTGCAATGTGTTTTTTAATTTATCATTGATTCTGCATTAAATATTTCCCAAAAATACTCAAGGTACGAAGATACCCTATAGTCATCTGAATTATATTATAATAATTCTTTTTGTAGCGTTATGACCAACAAATTGTAGCAAATTTATGCATGTATACACTGTATGATTTGAAACTTTGAAATTCTTTGACTGCCGTCTAGTGTTATCATATGAAATGCAGGCTGTCATGGAAGCCTTCCCCTTAGTTTTTATTAATGAAATTATTGCCGCTCTGTAAATAACATGTTTGAACAAGTCTCGCATTCAAGATGTTCTTAGTGTTGTTTTACCATTGCAATAGTTCTCACAATTTTTGTACTGCCTTCTATTGTTATGATATGTGATGCAAGCTGTCATGGACGCTTTCCCCCTTAGACTGTATTAATGAAATTATGACCACTCTGTGAATAACATGTCTGAACCGGTCTCGCATTCAAGAATTTCTCAATGTTCTTTTACCATGGCAATAGTTCTCACATTTTTTTTACTGCCTTCTGCTGCTATGATATGAAGTGCAGCCTGTCATGGAAGCCTTTCCCCCTTAAGTCTTTATTAATGAAATTATGGCCGTTCTGTAAACAACATATTTGAACCAGTCTCATATTCAAGAAGTTCTCAGTATTCTTTTACCATAGCAATAGTTCTCACAAGACAAATGAAAATAAAGTAATGAAATGAAATCAATTACAATGGCGTTCAAGATCCTCAAAATTATTGCCTGTCGAGTAGGAATAGGATAAGTAGAAAGAATTCGATAAAATGAGCAACCAGTTGATAATTTTAATACCTTAAACGACAGTTGAGTAATGGCTTGGATAGGGAAACCTTAAGAAAGCAACTCAGACATGATGACGTGTGGATCGTACATTAGAGCTAGGGGTGGATCAATGCGATATTGAAAATATTCTCTATTTAGGTATCTAATTTTATTAAAATTATAATTACTTATAATACCAATGTGTGTATGTAATACATATATTTGTAGAACTGTAGGATCTTTTCTCTTTTTAATTAATCCAAGGTCTTTGATTTCAGTAGGTTACTTATTACCTGATTCAGCATGGCAACATTGTGGCAGGTGCCAACAATATTAAAATTGGACTGTACGTTCTTTATGTAAGGTAATTTATCTTAAAAGAACGTACCATATTGTAAAATCAAAATAAATTAAAAATAAACATATTTCACAGTGAAAAACACGATTTCTCCATATTTTCAAGATTTTCATGAATCAAATTTTGTGATATGTAAAATATTTCGTTTTTTACTTATGACAGTACATAAATTCTAAGAAATGTACACCACTGACTACTAAGTCGTCTATTGCTATGCAAATCACTAGTCTGCTTAAAATAGTAATTAAAAAATGTTTATGTGTCATAAAATTTAGAAGGAGAAATATTTTATATATTATTTTAGTTCAAGGAGTACATTTGTCATTTTATGTACGCCATAAGAATGTAATTAATATAAATCTATTTGACGCTTTAGTTACCGTGGACTTACAAATGATTTACAGCCAATTTGTCTTGTTTGGATATATATGGTTTGTTGTGGAAACATGAGATTAAAATAGTAAATTTAATTTCGTTAAAAATTTTAGATAATTACTCAATAGTTGACATTTTGTTACATAAAAAAATATTTTAAATTATTTGTTGACTGGAGAGTCTATTCTTGACTGTTCATAAAATAAAGAATTTGTTCCATACCAAAGTTAAAAATAAGAGAAGTAATCAATATTTGAGTCAACATTTGGGGAAATATTGTGATTGAAATTTTTTTGCAGTCTTTATTATAAAAATATTTTTTGAAACCTGTGGATACTAACAAAGAATATTCCAGTGGATAAAATAAATACTAAAATGAAAATGCTTATTGGACTACTTAAAATATATAAATGATACAGAAAATTCTAGTACAGTGTATGAATGAAAGAGAATAAGATGTACCTAAATGATGTCATTTACAGATTAATCCAACACACGAAATAATATATTCTAGCAACCTTTTAACTATTTTTAAAATTGTTAAATTTTTCGTTAATAGGGACGAAGTACTAAAATGACAATGTTAATTTGTTAGGAGTAATTTATTTAAACAAAGTTACAAAAAGTTCTTTGGTATCCACTTGCACTTTCACAGTTTCTAGTTCATATAGGGCTGTTAAAAATGTTCCGTGGGACAGTGGCGTATGCAAAATTAACTAATACGAGAAACAATAAACTGTTACAATTTATAACAATGTATGTAAAACTTACCCTCTTAACTAGCATGAATTAGCTTACTTATCACAAATTGGAGAAGATGTGTAGCCATTTTGCAGCATCAGGTATATTTCTATGGTTATCCCATGAGTGATGTTCGCTTTGGTAAAAATATATTCTTATATTTTGAAAACGACCGTTCCACATCTACTGATGTAATACATGCATAAGTAAAATAGTCTTTGAACGCACTTCACAGATATGAAGCTGCAATCACATATTTGTCTTAATTTGGTAAAACCGGTGTCTTTATTTAACACACTTGCGAACTTTTCTATAACGCGTTCATTTATTGCGTCACCTATAGCGTGTAACAGTAGATGTACTTCGTCCACTACTTGCAGTTACTCCGCTAACGACAACGCACTGTTTTTTAATTTTTTTATGCTTTCATGTAATGGTTTATAGTTCTTCGCAATATTTTTTAAAGCTGTTTCAACGGAAATATCTTCGAATTTTGTCTGGCTTTCCTTAATAGCTGCAGCCTCATCTGGATTGAATTGTAGTATCACAGCTTTTATTTGTTGGAAATATTTAGCATAATAAAAAGCTGCCTGCAACCATGTTCCCCAACGTGTAAGAATCGGCTGTGGTGGTTCAGGAATACCGAGACACTTGCTATGAAATGCACGGAGACGCTTAGGAGATTTAAGAAACACTTTTTTTGTACTTGCTATTAATGCATCCACCTCTGGAAAACCTTTTCGAATAGTTTCTGCCACAAGATGTAAAGCATGCACTTTACACGTAACATGTATAAACGTACAACCTTGTTCTTGCAACGAACGGCCTACCGAACGCATTGTCACGGCGCCATCAGTCACAAACATCAACACTTGACTTTTTGACAGTTCAAATTTTTCTAACGTCTCCAGAACCACCCTGGTAATTGTTTCGCTAGTACACTGACTTAGTATTTTGCTAGCTAGTAACAGTGGAACTGTCGGTTTAAGAGGGTCCAGTACTCGTACTATAACATTTAAAATAGAATTTTTTTTACAATCTGTTGTCTCATCAACAGATAACCGCAGCCGTGTATTTTTTAATTCACATTTCATCTTATTTACCATGTTTACGTGTACAGTTGGTAGATAGTTACATAACGTTGTGCGACTTGGTAACTTCACCTGGGCATTGTATTTATTCCAGAACTCTTGAAATGGTTGTTTATCGAGTATGTGCAGCGGAACATCACAGGCAATCAGCATTAATAGTAAATCAAACATAAACTGTGTTGTCGAAGGCACGCCATTTTTTTTATTTTTATGGTGTACACTATTTACGTGAAGTCCACAATCACGCTTATCCCAGCACATCAAATCTTTCTCGCACAGTTTACAAATTATTTTAGCACCATCATAGAATAAATCCGGGAATTCACCTATGAATTTATTCACTTTGTCAGCAAATAGCCGTTTTCTACCCCTGCGTTCGTCTGCCATGCTTTATTATTAAAATAATATCAACAATACAGTACAACAAATAAAATAAAAACACAAAAACAATATTATGCAATACGCCAAGTGACTTAACATATACACGACTCGAAAGCTAATAATAGACTGAACTGGAGAAAGAGTTTCGCGGTCAAGATGAATGCCGGCGACATTAAGTATATCTGTACTCTACGACCATGATACACAGAAACGATTTGCAGCTTTATAATTTTTTTGGATGTTTTAATTTTCTCAATAACCGGTCGTAAGAATAGTCTCTTTCAGTTCATTTCTTATAGGCAGCGTTCTTTCCGTCTGGACTTGGTGACAAATCCAAAAATCATAGCACCTACCGTGTATTTGTTTTGGAAAGTTTATTGAAGCATTAGCAGTATGTTTTAGTTAATGAACAAAACAAATTTCAACTTATATGTTTAGTTTTTAATAATTTAAATTGTCTTGCATCTGAAAAACTTGTTTTCTATTAAATGATTTGAACATATTTCATAAATGAACTCGGAGCAGTTTTTAATTTATCACACACAAGGTATTTCAAAACTCCCGCATTACGTATTTACCAGAGTCAGATTTGGCTGGAAATTTATGAAAATAGATTTTCAGGATCCTTCTTTTTTAAAGAAATGCATATGAGAACACAGCAGTTTGATGCTCTTTTTAAATGCAAATTAGGGTCGTCACAAAAAATCAATGTTCAATAGTTGCCAGTTGGTTAAGAAATGGGATTGGTAAAGTTTCAACTCAATTGGATAATGTTAACCCGTGCCTCATCAAGGTTGAGGTTTTGACTTTTTATGAAAATTATTTTTTTTATGAAAAGGCCTAAAAATATTGCAAGATTCAATTACATCTGATTCTGCTATTCAAATTTTACTTTATTTATTTTTTCAATTTGTACATAAAAGGGTTTGGTTAAAATGTCTTCAAAAGTAAATGCAGCAAAATTTAAATTGAAAATGAAGGATTTAGGAGAAAAGAAAAGTAGAAAAGGTATAAAAATGAGAAGAAATAATGTTAAAATGCATTATATTATTTAAAGTTGAGTTATAAAAAAGGAAGCATTATCAAGGAAATAAGGTATTATTATTATTTACATTTACAATTTATTATCAGATTAAGGTGGTAATGGCTTAGATAAGGTGGCATTTGAAGAGTTAGAAAAAATTTTCCTGCGTTCATAAACAACTTGTAACAGAAACTACCGTTGTTCTTCGTCTTTCGTCAAACAGGAATTGAAGTCTTGGATTAATTTTACCCCTCTTTCAGCTGTGTCTTTGACAACCTTAAAAATGTTCACTATTTTTTTAGCTTTTAAATAATGTGTATTTTCACATCATACGTCGGGATCAGTATTTAAAAATTCTGTATCAATAACAAATCTCTTGAAAAAATTTAGAGTTTGATGAGAAACAGAAAAATCAACTTCTTTGTCCAATAAATCATCCACTTCGTGACTGAACTTTGCTTTGACATCCCTATCATCATAATATTTTTCTTCAAAGAAAATTAATTTTAGACTGTTTACAATCATGCTTGTTTTGACCATTTTTTTAAAAGTTTCATCAAAAAACGAAAATGCGACTTGCTCCGAATTGAGATACCACTTGCCTTGTCTGCAAGTTCTTTATCAATTTGTCTGTAATTCACAAAAGATTTTAACAATTGTAGATCTTGGTTGGGGGGCAAAGTGGGTTTGGGGCGTTGAACCACGCTTTTACATAAATATTGATTATAAATAAACAAATGACTGATACCTTTTTTTCTAAATCTGTTAATAAAAATTGGTCCCTGAAAAGATACATTTTGAGACAATAAATGGCCTTTGCTATCCATCTGGCGTGATGAATAGCACCAGGTACTCTGAAAAAAAAATTTCTTTTGGAGGAGTAGATACGTCTTAAAAAAATTAAACAAAGTTGGATAAATTCTTTATAATCTTCCCTTGACTGTTGGTTTTTTAATTGTTTGATAAAAAAACTTGATATTTAGGTTGAATTACCTATTTTATATCTAATATTTTTATCATCAATAGCAGTTTTGTATTTTGCCTTGTCTAGCTTCGACCACCCATCTAAAAAATTTTAAATATATCTGGCTGAGGGCCAGTGGTTGTACCCATTTTTAAATCAAAAACTGATTTGAGAATAACTTCTAAAATATGGTGGCGACATGCTAAATAAAGAAGATTTTCTTCTAATAATTGCTTTAGCAAAAAAGAAACAAAAAAATGGTCAAAAGTAATTAATTAGGTATCTCTGTTGCCTTTTTTCACTTATTTTCCAAAAAGGGCGACTCTGAGGGTTCGGATCATGTTACGTCTTAGAAAATTATGGATATCTTCAAATATGAAAGTTTTAACAAAAAAGTGGTTGGAGTAAAACTTCAAGACAACGATATTTCCTATGAAACGAAAAAAAAGTCAGGTTTCTAAGACGAATGGTTTTCATTTTATGAAAGAAAAACGGCCATTTCTTGCAAAAGATCGGTTTTTACAACTTTAACCTCGATGATGCACGGGTTAACGTTATCCAATTGAGCTAAAACTGTAAATTATTTTTTTAGACAAATGACAAATTTTGGGGGGTCTCGCCGGCATTACGACGAAAATATATTTCTCCCTATTCCTTGTGACCACCCTAATACAAATACTTAAATAGAAAAAAATATTGTAAACATTAACCTACTAAATAATGCTCCGTTAGATGCTTTACCACATCGAATATTTTTTAAATATTTTAATCCATTTGTAACTCAAAAATTGTGCCTCTTCGAAGTAAAGTTTATAGCAAGTTGTTCTTATTTTTTCATGTTCCGCCGCCTTTCAAAATTTACCACAATAAATCTTACTTACCCTGTATATTCAGTCACTACATATTTTATATGAATTTTCCTTATATACAATTTTTTATGTGAAATAAACTACTAGGATTTATTTAAAATTACTTCATGTTTTAAAACGATTTTCTTACAGTTTTATATAAAAAACGCTGGCTGGATACATAATGAAATAGAACTGAAATATTATCGAGTAAAAAAGCAAGTCATGTATGGTCAAGTTAACGATAGACATTTCTTCTGAAATCCGTTAGGCCTTACTTAAAATCTTCCAGCAGTTTCATTGGCAATGTTGCCAGATGTGAAAGAGTTTAAATCTCAGGGAGAAATTTAGATTATACCAATCTTAATATTAATGTACTAATGTTTATTCGTTAAATAGTGTTATATTAATTGTGGTAATTTATTTATAAGTAAACCAAAACCACCAAACCATGGGTTTAGAAAATTTGTTGTACACTAGTAAATATAATTTTAAAAAATAATTACGAAATAAAGGGTAAGTATTAAAATGTACAAAACGTAAAATTAAAGAAAGAAATATGTAAACAAGATAGAACTAAATTCTTATCAATATACAGTGAGAACCAAATGTCTATTATCATTTTGAAACTTTAATAAAAATTACTTAATTCACAATAACATAAGAACTATAACATAACATTCAAACAGGATGGGAGTTTTATTAATGAAAAATAGTATACAGCAAATTGTTTCCTTTTTCGGTAACGCACCCTTATAAATGCGCTATAAAATTATCCATTACATTATGCAACATGTAGTCCGGCGATTTTCACCATATTCCTTTTAAGGTCATCAAGAGTTCTTGGCCTGTTTATATGTACCCTGTGAGGTAACCTTAAAGAAAAAAAAAGGGTATAGTTATATCGGACGATCTCGCTGGCTACGGCAAATCTCCGTCCCGTGAAATTAATCGTTGCGGGAAAAGTTCCCGTAGGATTTCCATGGAAATTCGAAATTCTATCCTTATAACTTGTAGCGCCATCTTGTTGGAACCAAAATTCTTTAGGCAATTGTTCAACTTCAGGACTAAAAAAATTTCGTAACGCATTGGCGATTTGCGAAAAGTTACAGTAACAAAATGACCATTTTCTCCGAAGGCATAAGGTCCATTAATACTTGAGTTTGAAATTGGGCACCATACCGTAACATTAGTTGATTGAAGTGGTCTTTGATGAATTTTGCATAACCTTTCCATAACGAAAGTTTTGCCTGTTATTTAAGTGAAAATGCTTCATCATCACATCACTCATAAAGCGACGTTCCATGATATCAGGAAAGTTGTACAAAACAAAAGACGAGCAAGTTTATCATTTTGGGTAATTCTTGGACAAGAGCCACTTTGTAGGGATGGAATTTTATTTTGTGTAGCATTCGCAAGTCACTTTATTGCGATTGTCGTATAGAGCGTTGCGGACGGAATACCAGCCGGTCTCACCTATTCTTGGTTTTCAACAGTTCACACTGGTTTAGGAGCCCCGGTTCATTTTCTGTCACCCACTGATTCGCCTGAATGCCACTTTTCAATCCACTTGTCTTATGGTAAATGGTGAAGACAATTTCGAACATTAAACTGACGTCGAGGACACCATTTAGTTTGAATTATTGATTCTCGACACCAAGTATTCTTTGTTGATTAGAATACGAATTCGGTTTGAAATGTCAAACTATATTGAAATAAAACTCCAAAGCTTACTTTATTGTACAGGCTGGTGCATCGAAAACGAAACAGGCGCGTTTTTTGCATATAAGCCCATTTTTCCGAAAATCGCTTGGATCCGTCGATTTTATTTTCAAGGGGGACACTTTCATGGGGTATTTTCTATCGCGCCACTTTAATTCTTAAGCGGTGGTGGAATCCACCTCTAAATCTTAATTGGCAAGGGTGTAACGAAGTGATTTTATTTTATTAAGCTAAGTTAGGTAGCTAGGTTTTGAAAAATATTTTACCCATTATGGTGCTACGCTTTTAATTAATAACAGTTAAATTGTTAATTATAGATAGGTAGTATTGATATGTTTTTATGAACATTCCACATAGGCCAAGTGGCCGGCAGTAAGCGAAACGCGACGCACGCATTGTGTCCACGGCACCCTTATGCCCGCGCTAACATGAGGGAGGCCGAGACTGAAAATAATTAAATTAGTCTCCGTCCGACCGCTACTCGAAGCACCACGCCGATTTGGATAGTAAGTAAATTCGTGAGTATAAAGAAATAGGTAATTAAATTTAATGCGGAATTAATCTAAGTCCACAAACGGGTGACGTAGCTGTAATAAACCGCGCATGACTACCGTATCTCATCCTACTTCTGCGTTTTAGCAGTGTTTAGTAGCATGAGGATTTTATCATTAAATTAGTTCCCGTCTGAGCTCCGACCGAAGCACCACGCCGACTTGGATAGTAAGTAAACTTGTGAGTATAGAGGTACATAGGTATCCAAAGGTAATTGCGAATTATTCTAAGTCGATAAACGGTGACGTAGTTGCAATATTTCGCGCATGACTACCGCGCTCATCCTACTTCTGCTTTTTGGCAGAGTTTAGTAGCTTGAGGATTTTGCAGAGTATCCACGACCAGTCCGTTGCTGCCGCCCGTACCGTCCAGACGTGCCGACACCGACCGCTCCAGAGAGGAAGCCAGCCCAGGATCCGGAAGTAGGTAGCAAGGTTTGATAAAGGGTTGGTAAATAGTTGCTAAATCAACCGCCATCACCAGTCCCCTCCTGGTATCCGCCGCGCTGTCTGCGTATGACCGATTGATTTATCGCTGTTTACCGTTGCACCGCTTCATTCACCAGATTACCGTATCGCACCGCTTGACCGCTCGCTTACTGCCCCGCTCGCCCGTAGTTAAGACCGTTGTAGTATAAGTTTGTAGTATAAGACCGCTGGTAGTATAAGACCGCTTGTAGTATAAGACCGCTTGTAGTATAAGACCGCTTGTAGAATAAGTTGTAAATATGAAGATGTATATAGTGTAAATAATAATCAGTGTGTAGAATAAATGTAAATATATTGAATAAGAGCCGTTTCATTAACTGTAGTGCGTAAGTTGCCTTTTTCTCGACCCCTGGCTTAGCCGTATCTTCACTGTAGTTGCCCGGCCTCTACCATCCCGCCGATAGAGTAAAGTGGTGTTTCTGCACTCTAAACAGAAACTGGCGCCCGAGATCTCCGTACCGTGTGCACCGCCGTAGTGTTGGGCGTCAAAGTGACACTTCTGCTCTTGGGTAGAGCAACAAAGTACGTCACAAATTGGCGCCCGAGCAGGGACCCGAAAATCGCAACTTACGGAAATTCGGCAGTCCCCGAAAGCAACCGTTTTTTTCGGAAAAGGTCGTAGATAGACACATGAGGTGTCATTTTCGACTAAACCGAGTACGAGGAATCGATTCCAACTAGTCCCGAACCGTTTTGCGCATGCGCTAAGGAGTTATTAGTAACTTTGGAACGCGAAGAGATACCGGGGCACGGAAAAGTGTTTCAGGGGAGTTGGCACTAGAGGAGGTTGGAAACCGAACCTCAAAACCCGAACTCGACCCGAACATTTCCGAAGTCGTCCCCAAGTACCCAAACGCCATATAGGCATGTGGGGTATCGTTTTGCACTAAACCGGACCCAAGGAAGCGATTGCAAGCGCGTGCAGCCCGATCCGACTAACCCCGTCGAAAAAACGTGCGCCCTAGCGCACCCAGAGGTCAAGAACTAGCGAGTCCGGAATTGCCTAGTTGTCGTCAACGAGAGACACCGTCTGAACTCGGTTTTACCGTTTTCCCGGAGTTTGCCCGGAGCTCTTGACGACTCCGGTGGAAAAATCGATTTGCCGTGTGACCTATCGTTTTCTGGTAAATCGAGGGTGCGGAATCGATTGCCGCTGGTTTCAGTCCGATCCGACCACCGTGGTCGAAGAAAAGCCTACCGAATCGACACTAATAGTCGAAAATCGGTAAAACCGATATAGGGTGACTATTGGTACCGCAATACACCATATATTGAGGACTCGGACCGATCCACCTGGATTTCACCAGATGTTCTGACCGGAAACAGATCTTACCAGAAACCCGCCGAGTGACCCCTCCTTTTCGAGCAAACCAAGGGCGCCGCATCGAACGCAGTTATTTGCAGCTCGATACGTCCTACCGTTTAGGAGTTAGGTCTGTCAGGGAGTTGTCTCGTGCCCCGCAGACCGAGAAGACCGCTAGGACAAAGTCAGCAGATCATAACCGCCAGTATCTACTACCGTTACCGTTCCACCCAAGAAGAAACGTTAACCGACCGTTACCGTTCCGCCCAACCACATGGCCACCGAAGAAGAAAAGAAGGAAGAGATGGATCCCAACGAGGACACCGGAAATATCGAGCTGGGAGATCTCCGCCTCAGCTGGATATACAAACTTAAGAGGGACCAGATTGACGCGGAATTAGGGAAATTCCGCCTGGACTTAACCGGCACGGTGGAAGAGAAGAAGCGACGATTAATCCGCTTTATCCGGGAAGGATGTACCTCGCCGTTGCCGCCGGCTGTCTTTCCGGCAATACCCCCACCGTTTACCCTACAGCCGCCCCCCGTAGCAAGAGCTACCGCCGCACTACCGTACCGACTCGCCCCGGAAAGCCCGGCCCTAGACCCGTGGCAAGTCCATAAATGGAACACCCATTTTAATGGAAAAGGCGACCCCGCCGCATTCCTGGAAAGGTTGGATGAGATCTGCTCATACACCAACATCCGCCAGGAACAGCTGCTACCGGTACTCCCGGAACTGCTCCAAGGCCCAGCCCTGCTGTGGTACCGGAACAATAAATCCCACTGGGATACATGGGCGAAGTTCACTAGGGACTTTAGAACGTTCTATTTCCCCGTGAACTATCTAGAGGACTTGGAGGCAGACATAAGCCGCCGCCTTCAGAAACCGGATGAGCCAGCTACGAATTACCTAACCGACTTGCAAACGCTAGTTCGTCGGCATGGAGAATTGAATCCGGAACAAGAGCTGCGATGGCTGTATCGTAACCTGCTACCCGATTACCGACAGTATATCCGCCGAAATGATTTTACCGATGTCTCATCGCTCACCGCAAAAATCAAAGAGTTTGAATTACTGCGACAGGAGATGAAACAGGTATATGACGGGGACGATCCGATTCCACGCCGGAATACCACCCGAAGGCTCGAAAACTGTTCCCCGGAACAATATTCCGTCCCGCCTAGACAGGCCGAGTCTCGTCCCGTTGTTGAGAGACCCGTTCCCATGCCTAGGAATACGAGGTTGCCCGCAACCCCTCGGGAGGAACCGCCAAATAGCGTTCGACAGCAGGACAGGCCAACCGCGCCGCAAACCGCCACTAGGCCTTACCGCAGTCCTGAACCGTCCGAGCACCGACAGTCTACCACCGCCGTTACCTATGATCGGAACAGCTGCTGGCGCTGTGGGAGGACCGGACATTTCCGCAGTGAGTGTCGTTCCCCGCCCAGGGTGTTCTGTTCCCGTTGTGGTCGTCAGGGTATCATGACCCGTGACTGCCAATGTCCGAGAACGGGAAACTATGGGGACCGTACCGTCACGAAGCAGGTACCATCCCGTAACATGACCGCCTCCGTAGACACCGCCGCCGCTCGTCCTGATAACCGACCGCATGTGAAAGTTCAAATGTTTGGAAGAACTTTCTCCGCCTTAGTGGACACCGGAGCCGTTCGCTCGTACTTAGGAGACCGTATCAAGGAAGTCTGCGACCAGCTACATATAGCCGCTGATGACGTTATCGTACCTGCTGCTCAGTTAGCAGACGGTAGATTAGCCAGCGTCACCAGGGCATACCGGATAGACTTCCTGATAGGTGAAGACACTTTTTCTGAATGTCTATTCCACCTCAGGAACTTGTCTTCCGATCTGGTACTGGGCATGGATATTCTTAGCCAGTACCGCTTCCAAATAAACCCGTCCGCCGGAACCGTGCTACTAAATGACCGCCCAATCTCCGAACCACTGGCTGCGCCCAGTAGCCCACTGGGAGGCATCTCGTTGACTTTGTCACAGTCAGAGGAGGAACAGCTAGCAAGTTTCTTAGAAACCGAGCTACCGAGTTTTCAGGATGTACAGGGGACGACACACCTGGTACACCACCAGATCCGCCTGGTGCAACCTGAACCAATTAAACAACGTTCAAGACATGACTCTACCGGATTCACACCGGCACTCTGGAATATTGGACGTGAGTTAACCCTACCGAACACCGTATATCAAGATGACACCGAGATCCCAGAAGACACACCCGTCGAAGAACCGCCGCCCGTAGAAGACCGTACCGACCGTCTAGAAAAGTTGAAAGAGACCTTCCCTTTGGTCCGAGTCAACTTGGCCCGAGCTTTTACCGCGCAGAGTGCTCCCGAGACCGGAGTTCTCCCGGTAGCCCCGAGCCATCCGCTCCTTGAAGGAATATCCGTTAGCTACACCGAAACCGCACTCTTAGAAGGAACCGTGCCGACAAAACCAGTATGTCCCACCGACCGTCAGGTGGAGGAGACATACTACCTGGACCAACAACGCGCCGAAATCCAGGCCCGCCGCCGGACACCCCAATACATCTCCGTGCAGCAACGAAACTTGTGCTGGAGCTGTGGATACACGGGTCACTCCCGATGGGACTGTACCAGACCTCCCTGCCTGTTTTGTTCGAAGTGCGGATTGGTGGGAGTTATGTCTCGACACTGCGGGTGTTCCACCCGTGCAGCTATCCGTTACCCACCGCCGCCCCGTCCGTACCATCGCCGATCTGTACCAGAAACCCACCGCCGCCGCACCGTATCCCAAGGAGTACAGTGTTCCTACCTCCCGTCTCCGCCGCACGCCGTCACCGTATCCCAAGGAATTCAATGCGAGCTGCTACCGTAAGTCCGAGGAAACCGCCTCGAAGAATAAAACCTATTGTTTGTGTGGTTTTCTTTTTATTTGACCAGGATGTTTTTTTTTGTGTTTTAGGGAGCCTATGGAGGCAAATACCTCGGAGCTCCCGGAATAAGGAATCCCACCTGTTTGGCAAGGAAGCCCAGCTGAGTGGAAAGAATCATGTATTAATGTTCGTTTTTTTTGTAGTTAGAATCGACCCTGGAAGCCGGAATAGTTTGTTTAGTTTTGATATTGTAAAAGGTGTACATACCCACAAATAAAGTTTAAAGTGGCCTGCGGGGGGTATGCACCTTAATCATGACAGAGTTCCGTTTAAGTTAGTAAGTCCCGCATTTCAGGGTCGCCGGAAAGAAAGAAAAAAAAAAAATGTTATTTTTTTTTATCCGAAGTAAGAGGGGGGTGTAACGAAGTGATTTTATTTTATTAAGTTAAGTTAGGTAGCTAGGTTTTGAAAAATATTTTACCCATTATGGTGCTACGCTTTTAATTAATAACAGTTAAATTGTTAATTATAGATAGGTAGTATTGATATGTTTTTATGAACATTCCACATAGGCCAAGTGGCCGGCAGTAAGCGAAACGCGACGCACGCATTGTGTCCACGGCACCCTTATGCCCGCGCTAACATGAGGGAGGCCGAGACTGAAAATAATTAAATTAGTCTCCGTCCGACCGCTACTCGAAGCACCACGCCGATTTGGATAGTAAGTAAATTCGTGAGTATAAAGAAATAGGTAATTAAATTTAATGCGGAATTCCACAAACGGGTGACGTAGCTGTAATAAACCGCGCATGACTACCGTATCTCATCCTACTTCTGCGTTTTAGTAGTGTTTAGTAGCATGAGGATTTTATCATTAAATTAGTTCCCGTCTGAGCTCCGACCGAAGCACCACGCCGACTTGGATAGTAAGTAAACTTGTGAGTATAGAGGTACATAGGTATCCAAAGGTAATTGCGAATTATTCTAAGTCGATAAACGGTGACGTAGTTGCAATATTTCGCGCATGACTACCGCGCTCATCCTACTTCTGCTTTTTGGCAGAGTTTAGTAGCTTGAGGATTTTGCAGAGTATCCACGACCAGTCCGTTGCTGCCGCCCGTACCGTCCAGACGTGCCGACACCGACCGCTCCAGAGAGGAAGCCAGCTCAGGATCCGGAAGTAGGTAGCAAGGTTTGATAAAGGGTTGGTAAATAGTTGCTAAATCAACCGCCGTCACCAGTCCCCTCCTGGTATCCGCCGCGCCGTCTGCGTATGACCGATTGATTTATCGCTGTTTACCGTTGCACCGCTTCATTCACCAGATTACCGTATCGCACCGCTTGACCGCTCGCTTACTGCCCCGCTCGCCCGTAGTTAAGACCGTTGTAGTATAAGTTTGTAGTATAAGACCGCTGGTAGTATAAGACCGCTTGTAGTATAAGACCGCTTGTAGTATAAGACCGCTTGTAGTATAAGACCGCTTGTAGAATAAGTTGTAAATATGAAGATGTATATAGTGTAAATAATAATCAGTGTGTAGAATAAATGTAAATATATTGAATAAGAGCCGTTTCATTAACTGTAGTGCGTAAGTTGCCTTTTTCTCGACCCCTGGCTTAGCCGTATCTTCACTGTAGTTGCCCGGCCTCTACCATCCCGCCGATAGAGTAAAGTGGTGTTTCTGCACTCTAAACAGAAACTGGCGCCCGAGATCTCCGTACCGTGTGCACCGCCGTAGTGTTGGGCGTCAAAGTGACACTTCTGCTCTTGGGTAGAGCAACGAAGTACGTCACAAGGGGGAGTCAAGCAGAACATTATTTAATGGTTCGTTAAATTCTGTTTACAACGGTATTTACATTTTAAATTTGAAATAATAGTTGCAAGAAATTGCGTTCTAATACTAAGGAATTTAATGAATTACTTGCCAATAAAAGCACATAGTAGGTACTGACTAGTCTTACTTTAATTATATCAGCTAACTGTTTTTTTACTCTCAGTCTCAACAACAGAAAACAAAGTAAAAACATCAACAAGACGTTAAGGCACATTTACTCGCTGATTTGGTTGTCACCCATCCAACTACTAGCCGCAGTACCCGTTGATTTACTTTACTTTTACACCAAATCAAATCAAATCAAAAACAATTTATTTAGACATTTAAAAAATACATTTTGTCCACCTTGAACACCCAGTCTAAAGCCGATCCTTCATATCTGTGTATGGTCGCAACGGGGCAATTGATGGATCAGACAGGGCAGGGCCAGTTTGGACATAGAAACTAATTAAAATAAAAGAACAACAACTCCAAAACTCTATGAGGTTTAAATTTGTAAATATGATAAATAAAATATCAGTGTATGTAATATATAAAATATACACTAAAAAGATTTAAAATAATTTGTAAAATTGTTGATATATGAATAAAACATTTATTGTAAAAGTAAATACATATGGAATAATTTCGTAAGCTAGGGAGACGAGAAAAACTTTTTTTCTACTCCCTACGTAGAAAATACTATTTTGCTCCCTCATTTCAGGGAGCAAAGTAGTACTTTCCTCCCTCGGGAGGAAAATACTTTGCTTCCCTAGGGAGGAAAATACTTTGGCTCCCTCTGGCCTAGTCTCCATCCAACAATTAAATAGCTGGTACTCTTTTTCATATTTTTCACGAGAATTTAACGGTAATAGATATAACGAAACCACGTTTGCTTCTTCTAGAATATCTTGAGGAACTTCATCTTCACATTCGGAATACATTATTATAAACTTTTTGGAAGTATGTTTACTTTTAAAACAAGAAGCAACCTTAGCAACGTTCCATGTACTTTGATTTTTAACAATATGTACTTATCTAAATACCTATTATGACATTTTGACATATTTGGTTTTTTGATTGTCATGCATAAGAAAATATGATAAAATATATGTAAAACCAATGTAGAACACTGTAAATGGTCGTAGAAAAAATCATATGTATGTATTACACAGGAGTAAAGTGCCATTTCCTCCCTTGGATATTGATGCCCTCCGCTTCGCGTCGGGAATCAAACTATCCGCGGGAGGAAATTATGCACTTTTCTCCCTTGTCATACAAATAGCTATTTACGCCATATGATTTTATTAGGGAGAAATTTACAGTGCTGAAATTTTTAGTGTAGCAAGACACATCGTGATTACAATAAACGGTCGACAGATTTACATGCAGATACATGCACACATACAAACTGTTTTTCAGTATTTGTGGCCAAGGTGTTTCAAAATAGATTTCTATGAGAAAATTGTTTTTATACGCTTTTGCGTAACTATAATATAGTTATTTGACTTCCTCAAATAAGTATAATAATAAGTATAAAAAAAGCTTGGCACTACTGTCATAAATAATTAGTTTTTTACTAATTGTCAGAGTTCGGATATTGACGAGTCATGACGTCAAAAACAGGGTCAGTGCAATGGAATATTTTTTGTGTACCAATTGAAACCAAATAGTTGTTAAACTATTACTGCAAACTAATATCTTTCAGTGGCTTACCTTGTAGTGTAGAGGTTCTAAAACTGACTAGTGGAAATAGTAAAGTGAAAGTATATTGACACTAGCAGTTTACTCTACTGCATATTTATTGACAGTTATTGCTGCAGTATTATATTAGCGAAGTATATTATATAAAGTTGCTCCATATGTTCTGCTGTGTAAATCCACCGCTTGTCTGCAAAAATCCATTTGTATATTGAAAACGAACGTTCTTTCTCGACATATGTTGTTGGCGCATATTTAAAATAGGGAAACATTCTACAGAAGCCATATTTATTTGAGGACCACTTCTTTGCCATATAGTAGGTCTACTATTCGATGCACTGTGACAAAACTGTTGTGTTCTCGTAGAGTAACTTCTAGTTTTTTGTTTACGTGTTCAGTGATGTCTCCAGACACTACATTCATCGCATCAATTATGGTAAATTCTTCTATTTTTGGTCAATGTTCAAGTTACTCTATAACGAGAGGGGTTCGTGAAAAGCTTGATTTTATAAATTCTAAATCTTTTTTGTAAACTGGAATCGACAATAACTTTTTGAACATTTGCAATAGCAACGGCTCCTTTAGCATCCAATTGTAGTACGATTCTTTTGATATCGACAAAGTTTCTGTAGTAATACAATGTTGCGTTCAGCCAAGTGCTCCATCTTATCATAGAATGTGGAGGCAGTGGCGTATTGGATAGAAATTCGTCAAAAAATCACATATACATATGTATGCAGCGCAGCATCTGCAGAGAAATATTGCATAAGATTCTGGCTGCGAGAATAATGCACAGTTTGCATTAGGTAGGTAGATATATGATTTTTTAGAGAATATTCGAATGTCTATGCAACTACATGAATCGCAAACAGCTGTATGTTATTAAATGAAACTTGATTTATAATCGAACTAATTCTTTTAGATATACTGGGTGTAACAGGATCATTGTACACCCCCCTTTTCTCCTTTAGTTTGGAAGATAATTGATTGTGATTTGAAATATCCTATATACATAATAAGCGGCACTTTTTGACATTCAAGTGACTTTATTTTCACTTTCGGTTTCGTCAGAAGTAACACTAACTTTCGGTTTTTAAATGGAACACCGTGTATATTATTGCATTTTTGAATTCTGCATAATTTTCTGGATCCAACGATATTTTATAATATAATTTTTAGTTTTTCATTTACCTGTGCCATGACGGTTCCAATTTATTCTAAATGACCCGTGTAATGCTAGAAAAATCGAAATCCCATCAATAATACCAAATTACGTGATTTATCAGCAAATAAAGTTCATCAAAATGGTTTTTGGAGCAAAAATCAATTTTTTTCAAATGGAACCATATTGGTACCATAGTACCATTTGTTAGTACTATTAATAAGAAATTTATTTATATGTCGTATTAAAATGTGCGATAAATACAAACAAAATTACAGCTATAAGAAAATACAATTTTGTTCTAATTAAATGTTAAGAAGGAACTAACTAAGGTGGCTTTCAAAACAACGAAATATTTAGCTTGTCAAACATTTGTTGGTTTACCGGTGTTTTTATTGTGTCTTTAAAATTCTTTAACATTCTTGTTAATTGTGTTCAAAATGCCGCAAATTTGTACAAGAGATGAAAAAGTGGACATGTTAATTATTTATGGGGAATGTAGAAAAAATGCCGTTGCGGCTAGATACCTTTATGCCGAACGATATCCTGATAGACAATGTCCAGCGAGAAATTATTTTAAACGTCTTGAAAATCAATTCCGAGGTGAGCCCAACAATGATCCCGAAGAAAATTTCATTCATTTCGAAGGAACTGAAATTAATATTTTGGCTCGAACAGAAGTTGATAAGACTGTTTCTTTAAGGCAAATTGGGTTTGAATTAGAAATCAGTTACCAAACAGTAAGCCGAATATTGCACAAATACCACTATAAATCTTTTAAAAATCAATTGCATCAGCAATTGTACGAAAATGATTACGGAATGGAATATTGCAATTGGATTTTGCAGAATAATGTGCAGCCAAACAATGATTTTTTGGGAATGATTTTATTTTCGGTCGAGTCTAGGTTTACAAATTTGGGATTATTTAACCGACAAAATACAAAATATTGGTCACAAGAAAATCAACATTTATTACGGGAGGGTAACTTTCAAGTGCGGTTCGGTTTCAATGTTTGACTTGGAATAATCGATAGTAGAATCATTGGTCCAATAATATTTGAAGGACTTCTGACTGATGCCAGATATTTGGGATTTCTGCAAAATGATTGAGGATAGTTTAGCTGAATTACCTTTCCATTTACGACAGGGAATAATAATAATAATAAATAATAAATTGTCTTTATTTTCAATAAACTGATTTACAATTATTGCGGACGAAGATACAAAGAATTTGAAAAAAGCCGAAGATCAGATGGTTATGCGGGAGCATAACTACTGCTTTTCATCTTAAGCTTATGTCGAGTAAACTATATCAATGTATATCTATATTCTACATAAAACAGTATAAATGTATATATACAAAATAATACATAATTTTTTTACCTTTTTACAAACAAAAAAACAAAAGAAATATTAGAAAAGCTAAATACATCAGAACCGAACCTTTACAAAAAAAAAAAAAATCTACCTTATAATTAATTATTGATCATTACCTTACAGTCTTTATGCGAAGGAGTTATTTTGCTCAGCTAATAGCAGTTTTTTATATGAACGCTTAAATGATATAACAGACTTACTTTTTATGTATTTCCAACAAGATGGCGCTCCCCGCCATAATTCAAGGAGAGAAATTGATTACCTTCATTCGAATGTCTATGCAACTACATGAATCGCAAACAGCTGTATGTTATTAAACGAAATTTGATTTATAATCGAACTAATTCTTTTAGATATACTGGGTGTAACAGGATCATTGTACACCCCCTTTTCTCCTTTAGTTTGGAAGATAATTGATTGTGATTTGAAATATCCTATATACATAATAAGCGGCACTTTTTGACATTCAAGTGACTTTATTTTCACTTTCGGTTTCGTCAGAAGTAACACTAACTTTCGGTTTTTAAATGGAACACCGTGTATATTATTGCATTTTTGAATTCTGCATAATTTTCTGGATCCAACGATATTTTATAATATAATTTTTAGTTTTTCATTTAACTGTGCCATGACGGTTCCGATTTATTCTAAATGAATGAAAAAAAAAAATCTACCTTATAATTAATTATTGATCGTTACCTTACAGTCTTTATGCGAAGGAGTTATTTTGCTCAGCTAATAGCAGTTTTTTATATGAACGCTTAAATGATATAACAGACTTACTTTTTATGTATTTCCAACAAGATGGCGCTCCCCGCCATAATTCAAGGATAGAAATTGATTACCTTCAACGGAGATTCAGAGAAAACGTAATTTCGACGAATGGTCCTGTGAGGTGGCCTCCAACGGCACCTGGGGTCATTTAAAAAATATTGTCTACGCAACTGCCATTACAACCCGTGAAGACTTGGAGCAATGAGTAAGACGCGCAATTAATAGCATAACGGCCCAGCAATTGACGAATGTCCGTCGGGAAACAGCTATGCAAGTTTAGAAATGTATTGACGTTAATGGACAACATTTTGAACAACTGTTGTAATGTTTTGTGTTCATTTTTTGTGTTCCAAAGCCGCCTTATATATAACAATTAGAACAAAATTGTATTTTCTTATTTTCTTTTAGCTGTAATTTTATTTATATTTATCGCACATTTTAATACAACATATGAATAAATTCCTTATTAATAGTACTAATAAATGGTACCACGGTACCAATATGGTTCCATTTGAAAAATTTGTGTTTTTCCCCAAAATCCATTTTGATGAAATTTATTTGCTCATAAATCACGCTATTTAGTATTTTTGATGGGATTTCGATTTTTCTAGCATTACACGGGTCATTTAGAATAAATCGGAACAGTCATGGCATACTTGAATGGAAAACTAAAAATTATATTATAAAGAATATTGACGTTTGAAATATCACTTATTTGGTATCGTTGGATTCAGAAAATTATGAAGAATTCAAAAATACAATAATATACAGGGTGGATGTTCCATTTAAAAATCGAAAGTTAGTGTCACTTCCGGCGAAACCGAAGGTAAAAAAAAATCACTTTCATGTCAAAAAGTGCTGCTTATAATGTATATAAGATATCCCAAGTTTCAATCAATTATCTTCAAAACTAAAGGAGAAAAGAGGGGTGGGTGTCCCATGATCCTGTTACACCCGGTATAGGTTTTGTAAAGTACATGATTAATGAAAATACATAAATGAATTAATTTTTATTGGATTGTGTAAAAATTTATACAATGTAAACAAATTCACATAACAAACTTGCATTTTTTATCAAGGATCCTGCAGACAACACTGGAATGACTCACCGATATCCGAACTTTACTAATTACATAATAAATTGACATGTTTTTAATTAAATCAAATAGTTTTTATTATAGGCATCCAAAAAAATTAGTAAAATGTTACGGTTAATATCTGGGAAGCGTACCCAAGAATCCACTACTACGTATACTTGATTATATTATGATTTAAGAAATTTTCTATTTATTGCATATCCTTTAATTTCAGGAAAACTGCCTTACCTGACAACGTTGTTCAGAAAACAGTTGCATGTATCTCGGCGGCCTTGAAAATAGTGGAGCCAGTTTTTTGTTTCGTTTTCTTGCAACGCTGATTTATTTTAACGGCCCTATGACAGATTGAATTTGCTCTTGTGTTGTTTTACTGGGATAAAAATGTTTAATCAAGTTCTTATATTTTACGCGCAGAAATAGTTTTATTTATACGTAAAATGTACTGTCATTTTTCTCTTAATAATTAATGACTAGTTTTATAGAATTTGCAAAATATATAAACCAGTCAAAAGTAAGTAATAAAATTATGTTAAAACACAAACGAAGCAAATAATATTTAAAGAACTATAAGAAAAATGTGAGAAATGAATGAAACGAAGTGCCGTTTTTCTTGCAGTTTTTTTTAATGAATTTAATTGTTAACACCTTTTGGAAAGCCACGTCGTACACATGCAATAAAATAACTGACAAGTTGCATGCTTTTAGTAACAACCCATTTCGTTATTTTTATGACAGGCGCCCGCCCGTATATCCACCGATGAGTTCAGAGCAGTTATTTTTCTGAATGACCGGTGTGAGGGGTTTACTGTTCTTTTAGACTGGCATTTATCATCCTAGACACATACCAAAAGACCTTAAGCCTCCCAGATCGATTCAGACACATTGTAATGTCAAAACGAACACTAACCCACAAATATTTAATAACACGCTTGATGCCTACTCTATAAGGCAAAACCGAAATACTGCTTAAAAGCTCCTTTTAGAAGTTAAAGGCATGGAATTAAATTTAATGATTTTAGATTGATTAACATTAATTTATGAAATGTAAATCACATTTCAAGATATTAATTAATTAAAATTGAAATTATGATCTTTGATACACGATATCTGTAAACACTAAAGCAATGAAAAAAATTCTGGGAGAACGTACAATCATCATCAGCTTAAAGTCACCACCTTCCGAGATGCTCTCTTTCTAGCACGATTTGTAGTGAGGCGTGCTAGAAAGAGAGCATCTCGTAAGGTGGTGATTTTAAGCTGATGACGATTGTACTTGTCAAACATTCTGTGATCAAGCCACTGAACGGTCTTAACGACGACGACTTACGCATCTTACAATACTCATCAGCTTAAAGAGTGCTCTCTTTCTGACACGCCTCACTACAAATAGTGCTATAAAGGGAGCATATGAGAAGGTGGTGACTTTGAGCTGATAAGTATGGTACATAGACGCTTTAAGTGGACGAGTTAACCAAGGGATGACTTGCTGATCTGCTACGAGAGTAGCAACCTTCGTGAGAGAGGTGGGGGTACGGGTATTTATGTATACTTTGAACTACCCCTTAACTCATTTATTTCTGACTAGAAAAATATATTAATATGGATTTCAATGTTTCTTTTGAGGATTTAAAATATAATTCTACGTTGTTATATAACATACAAAAAAAAAGGCGAATAACAACACAAAAACAAGTTTTATTAAATAAAACATAGAAAAAACAAAGAGCCTAACAATCAACACAATAAAAACAAAACAAAATAAACATTACAAAAAGTGTTCAATATGATTATCATTTTTCTCTAGACATAAACGATATCTTTTCTTTAAATTCTGTATACTATTAATAATAAAATTTTGAGCGTTGTTGTTCAGCTGTAATATTTGTTGCGCTCTTGAAGTTCACCGATGTTTTCGGTTCGTTCTTGGTAACATTTATTTCTTAAATATCCCCAAAGAAATGTGTCAAGCAACCAGAAATCCGGGCTGTTTGGAGTCCATCCATGTTTGCTTATCCATTCTTGGAATCGGCCATTTAAATAGTTTTGAACTGAAATGGTATTGTGTATTGGTGTACCATTTTAATGCCATATTATTTGATTATAATCTATAACAGGTAGGTCCCCTAAAATAATCTCAATATCATTTCGTAAGAAGTTTAAAAAACGTTCACCAGTTAGTGACTGAATATAAAATATAAGACCTAACACACGATTGTTGTAAATCCCGCACCAAACCGAAATTGTTTGTCGTCCTTGAAACTTTGTTTCTTTTGTCTGATGCGGATTTTCACTGCTCCAGTAGTGCGCGTATTTCTTAGTAAAAATACCGGATGTGGTGGAACTAGCCGCATCCGTCCACAATATTCTATTAAAGAAAAGTGCATTGTTGTCCAACCTATCAACCACTATTCTGCAAAATTCAATTCTAGCAACAATTTAAAAGGTCTAACCTTATGATTATGAAGAACTTTCCAAAGATATATTCAGATCTTTTCTTGCACTACGATTCGACCTTTTTTGGACTTTCCTGAAAATAAAAGAGAACATTCAGCTCTTCATTTTCATTTTGAACAACAACCCGCTTTTTTCGTTTCAACGTCTTTGTCGTTTCAAATAATGCATTTATATTTCAAAATGTATTTTTGCACGAACAACTCGATCACCATTAAGAAGACTATATTCTCGTTGGACAGCAACGGCATTTTTATTATTTTTTAGGTATATTCTCAATATATCATATTTTTTGTTTTCAGAGAAACCTATTTCTTCATAACGTACTAACTTACACAACAATTTATGCAATAGTATACTTCAAACGTCAAAGCTTAAAAGTAAATTGTTTTTCCATGGCCTGCTCTATCATTTATTCCTGAAGTCGAAGATGGGTGATCATAATTTTTATTATTAAATATCTCAAAAACGATAAGAGGTAATGAATTAAAACTGTATATTTTTAAAATCAGAATAAAAAAGTCTATCCAAATTTAGAAAAACATAGAGGGTATTCCATTTAAGAAAAATCAAGTTTACCATATATTTCTTGTCTCAGATGTCCATTGGTTTTTCTGATATCATATTTTGAATCTTCAAAAGAAACATTAAAGTCCGTATTAATATTTTTTTCTAGCGAGAAATAAATGATTTAAGGGGTAGTTTAAAATATACGTGAACACCCTGTACATGGCCCGTTTGCATGGGACTAGTCCTACTGTTCTACTAATTTCATAGCTGGCTATAAAATTTTACATCTTCGTCTACTGTGGGTCTTTATAAAGAGAGGAAGCCGTCTGGATGTTTATAGCCGGCAAAGTAATTGTAGAATAGTAACCCTGGTGTGTCATGCATCCAGAAAACTTCATGTCATGCATCCAGAAAACTGCGCCATCTTCGAAGAAAACCTCAAAGATCAGGTATTCTTCCTGAGTACAACAGCTTCCCTAAGGACACCCCATCAGCTGGAAGAAGTACCTGCTGCACTACCACTGCTACAGTTAGCAGCTGATGGAAACATCACATAGAGTAATTAAACTGAAGTAAACTTAAGGACGAGGATTAGCTGACCCTAATGCCATAAAAGTCATCTCGAATGGGCATTGCTATCGATGAAGAACTCTCAGAAGTTGCATACATAAGGCAGATTATTGTATTTTTTACAACACTGCGAGGTACCTTGTCTACGGGGGAAGGTAAAATAACGACTCAAACAGTGTCGAGAAAGCGGCATATGAAAAATATTGAAGGCAAATTCAGTTGGCAAATCTTACACCCAAAAATCCGACACAGAGCAGCCGGACTAAAGCACAACACGACTTTCTAAAAATGACAGTGATGTATGCCAGCATCTGGACAGGATTCGTCATTTACGGCTGTCAAAGTATCGTTGAAAAGGTGTGCGAAGGGTATGGAACAAAACACGTTGTTACATATGAATCTTTTCCGCTAGTGTAAAAGCCACAGCGGATTATCAATAATCTGTCGACTGTAGATGACAAAACATCCTGAAAGAAAATCTACAAAACGACGCGTTTATTCAATTCAGTTTATTTCAATTCAATTTATAAGGTAGAGTAGTAGAATAGTACAATGTTAGTACACTTTGTGGTAGACTATAACCTAAAATATATTAGAATTACAATATACAATACATATAATAGTAACACATGTAAATCAGCATCACCAGGCCGAGATGAAATCATCTAAGCACAAAGTGCTTGTTTTGTGAATTTCATGTCTTCCTGGTTGATAAGTAAATTAATTGTAGGTATAGTTTTTTATATTAAAATATAAATGAACAGAGAGAGATAGGAAAATAGTATAACTAATAGTTGACAAAACGAGACAGAGGATTTGTACCAGCAACACACGACAGTAAGTGAGTACGTACTATAATACTAATATACTATGATTGGGAAGATAAATGTCTTATATTATTTCAACTTAGTTCGAAGATATCAAACTTATTATGGTCGAGTTTTCCATTTAATGCAGGATATTCTTTATAGAATCATGATTTTGGGTAATAATTTTTTTTATTTCCTATGGTTCTTAGATACAGCGGTAAAATATTGTATAACTTTGGTCCGAGATAGTAGACAAATCTTTGTGTATGGCTTTTTTTGACTAATGGCAATCCTATAAACCTATTTTCTGTAAACCTGGTTTCATATCTAGAATGGGCTGGTGAGGGGTTCTTGTCATACATGTGTAATAAACAGTGATAAGCTGTGATGTTGAATACGTCAGCGTCTTTATATAATTGTGTAGAGGAGTAGAGTTTTTTTTTCTTTAAAATTGTCTTTAGAATACTATTTTGCGCTGTTTGCAGAATATTCATTATATTATTACGTAACCCCACCCCAGATAATAATACATTATCTAATCAGTGATTCTACTAGCGATTTATATATAGTCATCAGATTTTTCCTATCTAATATATCTCTTAAAGTAAAGAATTTATGCGTAAGTTGTCTAATTTTTTTTGTGACGTAAGTAACATGCTCGTCACATCTTAGATGATGGTCAAGCATAACTCCTAAATATTTGATGGTACTGGTTTTCCTAATTTTGGGGCAACTACAATTTATTTGTTGTAAACATGTATTATTATGTACATGCAGTAATTCTCTAGTAGGTTGATCGGTAGCTAATAAGGCGAATGTTGGGAATTTAATTTTTTGGAATGTTTAAGCTCAATAAACCAAAGTTTAGCCACTTAGAAATCGGAGTTAAACTTTCTTCTGCATTGCTATATACTGTGTCCCATGAATTTTCCCCAAATACAATGGCAGTGTCATCAGTATAAGATACTAAATGGCCTTGAAATTGTTTTAATTTTGTAATGCTGTTAATATACAGAAGGAAAAGTATTGGACCCAATACAGTTCCTTTGTGGTACGCCCGTGGTGATGTTGAGCGAGTCACTATATACGTCATCAATTTTTACGCATTGTCTTCTATTTGTGAGATAATGTTCTATTAGACATAGTGTAGGTCCACGTATACCATTGTTTTGGAGTCTATTTAGTAACAGTTGATGTGGCACGGTATCAAAAGCTTTCGCTAAGTCAAGAAATACAGCCATGCTTTTTTTGATTTGTCTAGGTTTGCTACAATTTCTTGTATTAAGTCCATCACTGCATGCTCCCTACCTATATTTTTTTTAAAGCCAAATTGTCTATATGTGATCACATCATGATTACCAAAAAATTCCACCAGTATGTTTTTAAGGCATTTTTCTAATATTTTAGCAAAATTATTGATAACAGAGATAGGTCTGTAGTTGTTTAGATTTTTGTAATCACCAGATTTATGCACGGGGGTAACGTTTGACTCCTTCCATTGGTATGGTATTAGACTAGTTTCAAATGCTAAACTAATTAAATGTACTAATGGTTTAATTATATATAAGTGTATGGATTTTATTACTTTAGCTGATATCCCGTCTGGTTATAAACAATGACACTCCAACAATTGCACACTTCGAGATTCTCTGACAAAGTGCTCTCATCAATCAGTACGGTGGAAATCCAACAAGCTCTTGGAGTCGGAATCACTCATTTTCTACATGTCCCATATACGCATCTTCGGTCTTTATCCAGTACTACGCGTGCCATTTTATCACCTGGGGAAGGCTCGAAGTAAACCAAACACCATTGTTGTCTTACATCCCCGTAGATATTGTCCATTGTCGAGAACGAGAAATACCATATTTATTTGAACTCCTCGTTCTCTGCTGTTAGGCAATTGCAAGCCAACAAGAATGATATAGTCCTTACCGACTGTCAAACTAAGGGGCGAAACTGACCAAATATCGCACACTCGGGTATGAGCAACAAATACTGCTCTCCGATAAAGATGGTCGACTTCATAATCGATATACTCGGATGGATAAAACCTATGCTGCTCTCGAAATTGATGACCATACCAGCCTGTCAAAACCTAGGGCACATGATTTTGAAATTTTGCTGCAGCCTCTAACCCTACGAAATGTGACGAGTGACTATAATTGCCAGCTCAGTGGCGGCGCGACTTGATTTGGAGCCATGGGAGAAGGAACAGGAAACCAAAAAACTGTTTTTATTGAGTGTTGCATATATCACCATACAATATGCAACAGAGCGAGTAGCTAAGCTACCCCGATTAAACCTCTTTAGAGATTCTTGGAAAATCAAAGTGATTTTGCCTTTGATTTTTTCATTAAATTATTCTTGCGTAAAAAGAAGGGTATTTAAATAGATATCAGTTATAGGTGATGATAACCAGTCATTAAAAACAATATGGAGTTCGCTCACAGGTGGAGATTCGAATGACCTTCAATCATAAAATTGCATGTGTTTTATACACATTTCCAACTTTCACTGAAAATTCATCATCACGCCACAAACAAATCACCATTATTATTGGTTATCACCAAATGAATTTTTTCAGTTCAGTTCAGTTCCGTTACGAAAAAAAGCTGAAAAACTATTTGTTTAAGATAACCCCATAGGAGTCTGGAGCTGCAGATCTAGCAGGCCACAAATATTTCCATATCTGAAGATAACACATTCACCAAACATTATTTTTATGACTTGCATGATATCTCGGATATTATGATGGGTTGTTGTTCCATCCTGTTGGAATTAGATGTTAATATTCATATTGTAACTGGAAGAACCCATATAATAACTCAAAGTTACATTAACGTTGGACAGATTGAACAGAACTGAACAAATTGTTTTAAGCAGAAAAAGAATCGAATTTATTCAAATTACATTAAGATTTAAAAACCCGCCAGCTTTCTTTACTGAAACTCGTATAAGCAGAAAATGCTGTTTTAATATTTATTTTATTTCTCAATATCTACATATATTTAACCAGTTTTTCTCTGATATATCCCTACTAAGCTTAAAACAATTATAGGTTAGACGAAAGAAAAATTTTAAATGATTATTTGTTTTCTAGCTAAGGGATATTCTCGTTAAGATGTTTGTCCTTGCTCTTTAGTGCTTGCTGCGTTATTAGTTATTAAGAATACAAAAACGTTGATTGGTGTGATAATTTCATTGATCGTGCCAGAGTTTTAGTATGTAGTTTTGTTATAAGTTATGAAATTAAATACTAGAAAGCGTGAACGATTTAACACAACTAATAATTATTGACCATAAATAAAATACATAAAAACTATTATTTCTTCACGTTATTAAAAGCAAAAAGTAATTAATATTGTTATATATAATATATCATTTTACACCTGTAGGATTATATTTCAGAACCGTTTCTTTTCTTAAGCTATACATATATGTCACGATTATTGCAAATGGCACGCAAATTCTCATTCCTTCACAATTTCTGATATGTATGTCGCTTCTTTTTATACAATTTGCGTGTTACATGGAAGGAATCAAATCATATAATATTTCAATATATCAAGAATTATATTACACGTCAAGTGCAAGAAAGTCGTTGACCGAATTTAAATTTAATACAATCACAAGCAAAATGCGTTTATAAATTTGTACCTCGAAATACAAAACAGATCATTTTTTAAGACAATTCAGTGGCATAAACAAATTTTGATGAAAGTAGTTTGTTTTTGAACTAGGAGGGTAAACTGATTTGTTGCCCATATATGTAAATTACATATCATATCTTTTTTATTTGGAAATATAGAAAAACAGTTTCTAAAAGACAACAATAAAATAATTATTGGGTATTACATAAGCATACTTTCAAACCTAACACTATGAAAGTAACAAATACCTATAGTTTTTTTTATTTTACACTGTCGTTCTTATCTGAATACGTTAGTATAAGAATTTTAGGTAGATAATAAATCAAACACAACACCTCAAATACATTTTATCGTAGAAACTATTGAAACAACTACTCAATCTAGAAGCAAGATTGTATTGAATTAAATAACAGTATTCTTAGTACCTATTAAGAACAATAATAAATAGAGATTAAAAAAATATATATTGACTCACCAAAAAAGAAAAAGTTTTTATAGTTAATAATTGATTTCCTCCAGTTACAATACAAAAGCCCCTGGTTCGATATACAGGGTGGGGTAATAGTACGTCGGACCTCGATATCTCGAGTTCTACGATAGCTAGAAATTTTTTAAAAAATTGCAAATAAACTATATAAAAAAGTCTATAACTGGAAATTATTTTCGAACATACAGGACGAGCCAAGACAAAATTACAGGACCAAGTGCTTTTTTTTTAATGGAATGCTAGGTATATCAGTACATTTTTTGAAGCCTCTCTCTAGGCTGTATTCATTCCTATATTATTACTGGCTATCTCCCAACCACTTTGATGTAATGAATTTTTTTGTTGAAATAATGCCATGTGCAGATGGATATTAAAAAATCAGCAGTCACAATTATGGGTTTTAAGAAAAACTTATATGAATACCAGTTACGAGACATCTAATTAATGTTTTTGAATCATTTTCATTTCCTAAAAATGTACAGGGTGGCCAAAAATTAGTATTCAATTAAGAACTTTTTAAATTGAATTTTCTCAATTTTTTTCAAATGAAACACCTTGTATATTTTTCGACGATGTGATGTAGAAATGAAAAACGAACATTTTTTGTAAGTACTTCCCTATGGCTAATTGCAACCATTTTCGTTTTATAAAAAAATAAGTGTCAAATTCAAGAATAAACTGAGGTTCCCTCAAATAATTCATTAGAAAAATTTATAATAGGTGTTCGACGTGTTGCCCATTTTGATTGACACACGTCTTTATGCAATTTTGAAATGAGACCATTTAGTGGGACCATTTCCATTGAAATGAGTAAATAGTATTTAACCAGTCCTACTGTAATGTTTTTTGTAAATTTTTTTGCTGTTTTCGTTATTCGACAAGCAATAAAACCTCAGTTTGGTATAAATTGTCGTGTTCAAAGGAGCATTTATCACACTTATCGGTCGTTAGTTACAATTTGTATTGAATTTAAAATATTTGGAATTTTACAATATGAATTTTAATAAAGCGGAACTTGTAGACATGACTTTTGTTTTGGTCGAGTCAGACAGAAATTAATTTACCAATAGAATTTATCACCAACGTTATCCTGAAAGAAGACTTCCTGATGTTAGCAGCTTCCAAAACCTTCTCAATAGATTTCTGGAAACTGGAAATGTCGAATATAAAAAAAGTGAGAGAATAAAACGTGTTGTGAACGAAGAAAATGAGTTTTCTGTGGTGCTGCCAACGGTTGAGAATCCCCATGTTAGTCAAAGAGAAGTGACCTCATTAGTAGGAATAAGTAGACGGTCTGTGGGTCGAATCTTAAAAACAAATAAGTTGCATACATATCATATTCAAATGCACCAGGAATGATCTGATGCCGATTTTCAAAAGCGCCTACAATTTTGTAATTGGGCCAGAGGTAAAATGCCAGTTGATGTCAACTTCTTCAATAATGTTTTATTCACTGATGAGGCAACTTTTCATAAAAATGGATTTGTTAATAGGCACAATTTCCATTATTATGCTTCAGAAAATCCTCACTTTTTTATGCAAGTTGATAACCAACACAGATGGTCTATAAACGTTTGGGGAGGAATGATTGGAGAACATGTAATAGGGCTACATTTCTTTGATGGTACATTGACTGGAGCTATTTATCTTCATTTTTTGGAAAACTGTATGCCACAATTATTGGTAAATCTCCCTGGAAGAATTCGAAATAGGATGTGGTTTCAGCAAGATGGTGCTCCACCACATTATTTAAATGCAGTTAGAGCCCACTTAATAATACCTACCCTCATCAATGGATTGGAAGAAATGGACCCACTAAATGGCCTGCTAGATCCCCAGATCTTACAAAAATTGATTTCTTTTTATGGGGATACGTGAAGGAAATTGTTTATAGAGACACACCAACAACAGTACAAAATATGAAGGAAAGAATAATACCTAACTGCTTTTAGATCTATCACACCGACAGTTTTAGGAACAGTGGGAACCTCATTTCAAAAGCGCATAGAGATGTGTGTCAATCAAAATGGCCAACATGTGGAACATTTATTATAATTTTTTCTACTGAGTTATTTGAAGAAACCTCTTTTCTTAAGTTTATTTTTTGAATGGTGTAATTATTGCTCAATAAAACGAAAATGGTTGCAATTAGCCATAGGGAAGCACTTATACAAAATTTTCGTTTTTCATTTTTACATTACATCGTTGAAAAATATACAGGGTGTTCCATTTGAAAAAATTGAGAAAATTCAATTTAAAAAGTTCTTAATTGAATACTAATTTTTGGCCACCCTGTACATTTTTAGGAAATGAAAATGATTCAAAAATATTAATTAGATGTCTCGTAACTGGTATCACGTAAGTTTTTCTTAAAACTCATAAGTATGACTGTGGTGATTTTTTTAATATCCACCTGCAGATGGCATTATTTCGACAAAAAAATTCATTACATCAAAGTGGTTGGGAGATAGCCAATAATAATATAGAAATGAATAGAGCCTAGAAAGAGGCTTCAAAAAATGTACTGATATACATAGCATTCCATTTAAAAAAAGGCACTTGGTCCTGTAATTTCGTCTTGGCTCGCCCTGTATGTTCGAAAATAATTTCCAGTTATAGACTTTTTAATCTAGTTTACTTGCAATTTTTTAAAAAATTTCTAGCTATCGTAGAACTCGAGATATCGAGGTCCGACGCACTATTGCCCCACCCTGTATATCATATTTTATTCTTCCGAAATTTCTCGGGCTGGTAAACACGAATATATAATTTATAAAAATATTTTAATTACACAATTCAAAATATGAACATTTCCCATATTTATTGTGACATTTTAAACTGATAGATTAATTATTGTAACTTTGGTGATAACAATGGCTGCCTTCAGTGAATCGTAGCATTAAGTCCTGTAAAGTAATGGCTGCATTCAGAGAATTGTAGCATTAAGTCCTGTAAAGTAAGCCGCGTTTTAACATGCTTCATGACAAGACGCAATTAAGTTGAAAAAATCAAACTGATGTTGTTGCATCTATTCTTACAGAAAACATTATTGGGCCGGCAAGTAAGCGACGTCAGTGCGCCGACAATGTTTGCTGTAAGAATAAATGCAACAAAGAACAAATTCAATTTGGATTCTTCAACTTAATTGCGTTAATAGTTTTAAATCGTCAGCATATAGAAGACAATAAGGATGTATATCGTCCAACTTTGTATATAGAAATTTACTTAAAAACTAATAAACTAACCCAATTATCTTCTCCATTAGCATCTACCTATAACTATAAAACCTAAGTTTAAAAACTAATGTATTTCCGGAAATCTGGAATGAACTTCGTATTTGTCCAGTACATAAAGAAGACGATAAAGCTAACATTACAAATTTTAGCCCTGTTGCTATGCTGTCAGTGTCAGCGAAGCTATATGAATCTATTATATATAATGTTATCTACAAATCAGTTTGCAATAGAATATCCGTACACCAACACGATTTTATGAGACACAGGTCAGCTACTAGTAACCTAATTAATATTACTCAGTATATATCATAAGTAATACATGATGGTAGTCAGGTAGACGTAATCTATACCAAGTTTCAAAAAGCGTTTGATACAGTATCACATAATCTCCTTCTTTGTAAACATAAAAATGAATTCGGATTTAACGAAAACCTGATAGAACTCCTTACTTCATATTTACAAAATAGGAAACAGTATGTGTCTGTGAATGTATATGCGTCAAATCATTTTATCGCCTTGTCTGGGGTTCCTCAGGGTTCCAACCTTGGGCCACTACTATTTCTGATATTTGTAATAGTTTAACAGAAATAATTGAATTTTCCAAATATTTATTATTTGCTGATGACTTAAAAATCTACGTAAAAGATGAAAATAATATGGATTTCATCATGTTCCAAAATGACTTAGATAAAATATATCAATGGACACTTCAAAATAAATTGTATTTTAATGTTCATAAATGTTTGATTATGTTCTCTACTAGAAGAAAAAATTCGATTGTATGTCATTACACAATAAATGATGCAAATTTGGCCAGAGTTAAAACTATGAATGACCTATGTATAACTTCTGATACCCGCCTTACATTTAATAGTCATATTTACTCCATGATAAATAGAGCTATTAAAATGTATGGCTTCATAATACGTAATACCATAATGTTTACCAGTACAAGTACTATTAGACCGTTATATATATCGTATGTTAGATCTCTGTGAATATTGCTCCATTGTCTAGAATCCGTTTTATCAAATTCATGTAAATAGTATAGAAAGGGTACAAAATAAAGTTTTAAGATTCCTCAATTATTCCTCAATTAGAAAGATATGTTAAGGGAACGATATAATCTTAAAGCACTGGACATTCGACGAAAAAACGGACATATTATTTATCTACATAAACTGTTATATGGCAAATGTACCTAAGTATTCTACCAGAGCATTCAGAACTTTTTATTTAGAATTTGCTAGTACAAATTACCAAATAAATTCCCCACTCCATAGAATATGTAGTATTTACACAATATAATTGTAATGTATTTGATATTAGCTTAAGAAGTTCAAAATCCATGTTAAATAATATATTGATTTAAGTATTGTTAATATTATGTTTAAATTTGTGTATGTATTGTATATACTCTGCAATACGGCTTTGTCTGTTGAGTGTATTTTGTCAAATAAATAAATAAATTGACAGTAATGTCAGTGACAATGTCATTGATAAAAATATTAAATAAAAGTTGTCCTAAATTCGATCCCTGTGGGACACCAGAGGCTGGTAAAACTTCGACAGACTTACTTACAAAGATAGGATGAACAATTCAATGGCATTTATCGCTGCTACACTGTTGTATTTACCAATCTTCCTCTATTTCACCGGTATTTTCACAAATCAAATTTGTTAGGTTAACACACGACTTTTGTTGACAAGCTACACAGCTTTATTTATCAATGCAGCATTAAAGCGGAGAAATTATATGCTTTATCGCTTTACTAAAACGCTGCAACGCTGCCCGTAAATCACAAACTGTTCAATACACCGCTTTTCCGTTTCCCTGAAAAAGACCACTGACATTCATGACATCTCATGAAGTAGTTTCGAGAAAATATTGTCCCGAATACCACTCTTGTATAAAAATGTACCAGATAATTCTAAAAAGAAGCGTGTTGCCGAACGAAAATCGCATTCGTTTGTTTTCTTTGTTTTTTGAAAGGAAAAAACAGAAAAAACAGAAAACAGTTGCATGCAGTTTCCATGGCAACACGCTTTTCAGAATTGTCGGAAATTTTCATGCAAAACTTTTAAATTTGTAATTGTCTAAATACATTAAACTATCGCATACAACATCAAAAAATGTCAATTGAAAGTAGAAACTCATACCACAAAAATAGTCAAATCCTCTTGACGTGTTTTCAAGTTATTTAAAAAAGAATAAAATTTTGGTAATTATAAAGCCCTCTAACGGCTAAACGAAGCCATTTTGGATATAGGTAAGTTAGGTTAAAGCGATCTATTTTGAGCCAAAGAATCTTATGTTTAACGTTGTACACGTATTATCCGGACACCCTGGTTATAATTTTTGAAAAAATTTAACAGATCGTTTTTAAATTGATCGTGTAAATTCGATTATTTTTGTAAAAACTGAATTAATAAATTTATTAATGGAAATACAATCCTTCAAGAAATTATGTCGCCGGTAACTGAATCATTTTTTTCGCATATATCACTTAACACATGCTATTTGACTGTTTATTATTAGACTAGACGGTAGACTCCTCACACTTATAACGTTTTTTTGGTAAATTCTGTAAAAGCAACGTGTTTCACATAACAAGCACAGGAGCAAATGCCGACGCTCATACAGGAAAATTGAGGATTGGTGTCGACCTGAAGCTATTTGCAGATGTAATGTCATAGTAAGTGGCGCCGCCCTTGTAATAAGGGGGTTAGTGTCAGCCATATGTTCTATAACACGCTTGTAACCACGTTCTTTTAACAGTAATGAACATTCTGAAGGGATGTACGGGGGGGGGGGGGGGGGGGGGGGGGGGGGGGGGGGGGGGGGGGGGGGGCGGGGGGGGGGGGGGGGGGGGGGGGGGGGGGGGGGGGGGAGAAGGAGAAAAAAAAAAAAGGGGGGGGGGGGGGGGGGGGGGAAAAGAGGGGGGGAAAAAAAAAAAGGGGGAAAAAGAGGGGGGGGGGGGGGGGGGGGGGGGGGGGGGGGGGGGGGGGGGGGGGGGGTGAAGGCGCGCGG